>JAHPZR010022053.1:12500-18856 GCA_019787425.1 Platygyra sinensis
TTGTCAAGTAGTAAAAAGTAGCTTAACAAATGAATAAAGATGGTAAACTTAGTTTCAAATCTGACAATGGCAATCATAAAGCTACTTCAGAATTTGGTGTTTCTTTCAAACAAAAGTCACCTACAATCATTTTATTGTGCAATGTAATTCTAGCTTCCCATCTGCTTTATTTCGGTTTTCGGTTTTGGACGAAATTTATCACGGTTTTGCGGTTTTCGGCGATTTTTTGCGCGGTTTTCCGGTGATTAATAGTTCCCTTCGCCCCCCTCATAATATCAATTTGCCAATATCTATTTTTCATTCCATGAATATTGCAATAGATTTTTGTTATTTTATGAAAAGGGCGGTCACTTATTAGCAAGCCGTTTATCACTGCTTTCGATTAACAAGAAAATAACGCGATCGAAACTCGATTAATCAAGCTTTAAGCAAGTTTTCAAGAATCTCCAAGTTTATGCGTTGCGTTGAAGTCGTGCTATGTTGAAAACGTTTGCTTAGCACTCGCGCTTGACATCCGATTCGATATTTTACTTAGGCGCCATAACATGCTTTGTTTATCCCAGTGCCATTCGGTCGCTGCTCTTACAAGAACGCACTGGTCATCTGCGGGCACAACTGGCAGAAACTCACGTTTACCCAAATTGTTTCGCTTGAAGCCTTTTCTTTTCTTTTCTTTTGTCCGCCATTTTGAATTCTCATGCGGGTTACCGCTGCACACTCGTTCCCAGACTCCCGTTCCCGTTCCCGTTCCCGTTCCCCGTTCCCCGTTCCCCGCTATTAGAGAGATTAAGCACAGCGAAAAAGTTAATGATATTTGCTTTAAATTCATCTGGAACTTCAAGCCCGATAGAGTAAAACGTCAAACAATAGTACTTCCTGTGGACAAAGGCGGTCTTAATATGGGTTGATTTCACCATATTAGATAAATCTCTTGAAGCAGCCCGGGTGAAACGCTTATGTGAAGCTGACGGTAGTAAATGGTGCACCGTCTTCTCCTCGATTACAGCTCAATACGGGGGTCGATTTAATTTTGCATGTAATTTTGACACACACGACTTATATTTGACCTCACGTGTGCCAAGCTTTTACAGAGATATACTGACTGTATGGCAGGAGTTGTACTCTAAGAACCCCTCCACGACTATGGAATATCTACACGAAACTATTTGGAACAACCGTTTCATAAGAATAGATGGGAAACCAGTGTTTTACTCGTCTTGGTATAGAAAAGGGGTAACTAAAATTCACCATCTTTTACACCCGCTTTCAGTGTTACGTGCATAGGCGACATCTTGGTTTATCTTTCGACATGCTATGTAACCTGGCCGAAATTAAAATGTTACCTCAACGTACTCTTTTACGCTCGAACTCGACTTTTACAATGTAGTGATAAAATATGGATTTATTTGTCATCAAACTAAGGTTAGGAGTATCAAGAAGTCATTCTGTGAGAGATAACTCGACTGTTTTGAATGTTTACATCGTTCGAATACTTACGCGTCAAACTTCTTCAGCCATGTCAGGTCAGTAGTTATTATTTATCTGTAATTTCTTCCGCTAATAATATGAAAAATTGCCTGTTTCAGAGTTAAACAGTCGTTACATAGCATGTCGAAAGATGGACGAAGATGTTGCCTATGCACGTAACACTGAAAGCGGGTGTAAACGAAAGAGGAACCTTTTTATCGAGACCCGAATTTCACAGAAAATATGGTTTGTCAGTGAACTTTCTAACTTATAATGGTATCCTTGCTGCGATTCCTGATGAATGGAAAAAAATCAATTCTTAATTCAGAACTTCTTGATAACAGTGAGGGACACAACCTCACGTCCGCGAACGTCACCGCCAAAACTGCTCGTAAAATGTTTGTGCTGAAAATGCTTAAACCTCCGAATGTAGAAAGGAAACTAGTCGAACAAAATATCTCGACTAAAGCTGTCTATGAAATACCCTTCAAGGTCACAATGGAAAACAAACGAAGATGTTTTTAATGTAAGGTGGTACAAAACATTCTACCTACTAACAGCAATCTTTACAATATGAAATTGAGAACATCTCCGAGCTGTGATCGTTGTAGCCACCCTCATGAGAATTTATTTCACCTTCTACATGAATGCCCCTTTACTCAATTTTTTTGGCAAAGGGTAATTTGCATAGCACACTTGTGGTCGTTATTTCCAAGTTCTTTGCCAAATGTTTTCAATGTCACAAATCCCAAAAAGACCGTCCAGCTGTCGACGGGAAAAATTTAGCCAAATGCAGAGCTAACCTCTTCGCCGAGCATGGAACGCATTGAACTCCAATCGAATGCCTTAATTCGCTGTGAATTTTGCTGATCCACAACGGGAGGGTTACAAATTCCACTCCCTACTGGGCTCAGTAGGCGAGCAAAGCCGGTGGAGACAAACTTTAATTTTCCAGCCCCTCCCTCCAATCACATCTCTGTAATCTGCTAAAATCTGGCAGACGAGTGACCAGCCGTAACTAGGATACTTGCTCGAGATAGCGAGAGGACCTGGGAACGAGGTTGATGCATCCTCTCAAAGACGTAATGTACTACATTGCATTTGGAATTCTAAACCAGCATGATAAACTGACCTTACATCTGGGTCAGAACCATCTAATTTCCAGTATCCTCTGTATTTGTGCCCTGAAAATAAATGATAATCCACTTTTTGTTCAGGGGAAAGCCTTAATCAAATTACAACTGTTCCTGGAATTGCGTCAGTATTCAGCATTGGTAACTGGTTTTAATGATTTCACCTTAGAATCATAACTAATATGCGACTTGCTTTTTTCTTAATTTTCTCTGTGCATTAGAGCTTGATAGCCAGCTACCGTTTTCTGTTCAATTCTGACTTTCAGTGTGTGTATATTGTCTACTTACCTATAGGTGATTCTCCTGACACTTGATCATAGTTGTAACTCTAATGAATATAATGAACATTTTAAAAATGAACGTCGGTGAAAGCAAGGGATTATCAAGGTAACAGAGTGAATCCCCCATATAGGTCTTAAGCCCAATGAAATCCTCCTTAAGTTATTTTTAGACATGGTCCCCAGTTCCTCTGAGGATGTTACTCGCACGATGAGTGGATAGCCCTGGCGACTTTCTCGCAACTACCTGAGACGAAATGGCGGGAAATGTTTTCAAAAGTCACTTTATTTGTTTTAATTTGCAAAAGACGTTTCGTAGCAGGGATATTTTCTGCGCTCTGAGCCATCTTTTTGTTTTGCCTGGCTTTCGTTTGCTTTGTGCTCGTTTGGCTGTTTATTATTTTGCCCTTTATTCGGTTCTAGGGAGTTAAAATAAAAAAAACACAACTGCAACGGCAACGAGTACAATGGCTGTGTTAGCGTGCGATATAATTCTTTGTTCGTTTCTTTGCCGTACTTACGAAACAACAACGTAAAATAGCCGTGTTCTGCTGTGTTCGAGAGAACGTGAACTTCGACGGCCAATTTTAAAAATCAGTTCATTTCGAATTTTGACGCTGCCTTACTTCACAAGAGCCGAATCGGATGCAAATGAGAAAAATCCTTTTTTCTCCCTCATTAGCTTTCGATTCGGCTCATGTGAAGTACGGCGTCTGAACTTGGCCTATATATTCTGTGTGGGATATTTCTGACAGTATAGACAAACTGAATGAATCTAAATTCTCGCGAGATTCGTAGGTTGAATAACAAGTCGTTATTTACTCGACGTTGTCTTTGGCGTTGCAGCCCTTGTTGCTCAAACTGAATTTTGCTCCTTAGGTGGTGAGCGTCTGTCTTCGTTTTCGACCATCTGTTTGTTCTGTTGCCTAGCGTGTTTGGCATTTATTTGCTTCGCACTCGTGTTCCTACTCATTTCCCTTCTGTTCATTCAGTTGTTTGTGTTTTTCAAGGAACTTCTGTCTCTTGTTGAAACTCCTATTAACGTTTCGAGCCGGAGCCGAAGCTAATTTGCTTGTAATTAACATATATGAAGAAGACATCCTCACAGCGTTTGAGGTTTTTCTTCGCTTTCAAACGAAACAAAGCGAAGCATAAAGGGCTGGTTCTCACTAGCGACCGAGTCGCAGTCGGAGTCGTAGTCGTAGTCGTAGTTGGAGTCATAAGAGACCTTATGACCTACTGAAAATCGAGAATCGGAGTCGTAAGCGGAGTCATAAGCTCGACGGAATCGGGGTAGAAGAATCAGAACGTTTCCATTTCTTCCGATTCCGTTTACGACTCCGCCGCTTATGATTCAGTGAAAACTAGGTTGGCGAAGTCGGAAGCAGAAGCGAAAGAAGCAGCCAATCCGCAAGGCCCGGAGTCGAACATTGTCGTTGGTTTATTCTTCCGCTACTGCTTGCGACTCCGGCAATGCAGTTTTCACTTGATCGGAAGCGACGACTGAAGTCATAAGCAGAATCAGTGTTCTGCTTCAGACTCCGTCGGTTTGATTTTCACTAAATCGTATCGCTTTACACTTCTGCTTACGACTCCGACTAAGACTCCGTCGCTAGTGAAAACCAGCCTGAAGAGACTCCTTCACGAAAACATCCATGCAACGCGTGAGTGAACATCCGCAGAAGAACTGGAACCACCCTTGGTGAAAGTCAACAGAAACCTAAAAGTGTTTATCCCGTAGGGAAAACACAACCACACTCCAGAAAATATTGGTCTCGAACAAGACATGTTATTTATGTTTTCTCATGGAAATTCAACATCAAGTTTCTTTTTTATGTGTTATATAATTTGGGTCATGCAAAGAGATGAGGCAGTTCAAAGTATCCCGGTTTCTTCTGTTTTCTTATTTTCAAAATACCGTCTTCGCTGCTTTCAACCATTTTGAAAAAGAAAAATTGAAATTTATTAGAAGCCGGATATAGGTATAAAATATGTAACAATTAATGTTAAAAAACGTTCTCACGATGCTTTGACCGCATCCAAACACCTTTGTAATATTAGTGTACATTGAAATCTCAATCTGTATTTCGTGAGCTGCAGATACCCAGTGCGGTCACATTAGCTACGAAGGTTTTTCACTGATTAGATCGCATTTCCAACCACGAAATACGGAAAATGTAGGTAGTTTTGACCGGTATGGACACAGAGAATACTGACGTAGAAATCTGCAGAAATGGCCAAAATGGTAGGAAAGAATATCGTCTGAACACGAAATGATTCAGAAAGTCGATTAACAATTATATAATAACCCAAGTTATACTCGCATTTTGATTGGTTCCCGGCTATGATCTATTAGAGGACAGATGCACGATTGACGTCATCATTACAAAGTTTTACCCTCTGCCGTTTTAAAATGGCGGAAAGTTTTGAGAATAAGGATAATATTTTACGTGACTGGGCAAAAGATAAGATACAAAAAAGTCTTGCCGAGGCATTCAACAGGTTCGAGAAGCCAGAAAACGAAAGATAAATCCGTTCCTTTTAGAAAATGATACAGAAATAATTTTCGAGCAGTCTCAGTCGGCAGTCGAGCGAGACTAAAACACGTACAAACCAAGAGACTATGATCATAGTCTCTTGTACAAACTTGGTCTTGGTAAGCCGAAAACCATTGCTTTATCTTTATCTTTATCCCAGTAAACAAAATGTTTCTGACTTAATTTAATTAAAAAATTCAACTCTTCCCAATGTCAAAACAAATGTTGACACACTGATTGATGTCAGGAATGAAACATCAAAACATCACTTCTTAAAATCGGTAAAATAAATACATAACCTTGCTTTCCGATGCGAATGGTCCTGTCCGTTTCATGCAAAGCAGCGAGCAAAGTATAGCTAACCACAGCTCACGGTTAACAGTATCACAGCTAAAATGTGTCTCCGACACTATATCAAGCTGATTTTGAGAATCACCAACCACAGAAGACAGAAATCTCCACCGTCATTTACGCTCCTTTCATTCAAAACTCGAATCAAGTAGCCTCTAGGTTGACCGCAACCACAAGTTTTCTGAGGGTATTTTTTTAACTCCTGTAATTTCCAAGGCAACGTCCAAGCTTTTCGGCTCACAGGGCTGCTCCGATGACAAAAACTGACTTGATTTTTCCAGCATTTTCTTCAAGATTTGTAGATTTCGCAGTTCAATTCTGCTTTCGCTGTAAGTTTTCATTCCACGAGAAGCGGCGCTCGAGTCAGGTTTGACAGTGGCGTGATTTTTCTCGACCAATCACAATTCTTTGCTACGCATAGTAACCAATGAAATTGCTTCATTTTGTATAGATCATAGATCACGTCAAATGGCTTTTTTGTGTGTGTTCGCGAAAGTGGGCAAAAGCTGGGCGGGGCAAAGGCCGGCTTTCGCGTTATGTTGAAATATTTTGAAATAAAAAAGGCTTTTCGTTAATATATAAAACAAATA
>JAHPZR010022055.1:0-12500 GCA_019787425.1 Platygyra sinensis
ATGACGAAAGATTTTTAAATTTGTGGATCAGGGATCTTCCATTTAAATTGGATCACCTTTCCGATTTGCCTAGGTATGTTTTGCCTGGGCATTTCCAGACCACCTTTGATGACAAAAGTGGGTACCAGCATGTCCGTCTCCATCCGTCGTCGGAAACATACTTTGGACTTGAATGGAAAAACATTTTCTTCGTGTTTCGTACCCTGCCGTTTGGTTGGAAGGCGAGCGCCTTTATTTACCATAATCTGGGTCTGGTCGTCTCGCAGGCTGCCCGCTCGTTTGGAGTTCCTCTATCGCAATATATTGACCACCGTCACGTAGGGCAGCTTTTCTCCCCTCCAATGCGTTCCATTTCTCCTCCGAGTGCTCAAAGAGCCCAGGCTGCGGCTTATATTGTTTGTTACATTTTGATAGAAGCTGGCTATTTCATTAACATTAGCAAGTCACAGTGTGTCCCTTCCACGATCATTCGTTTTTTGGGTTTCCTTTGCGATTCTTCGCGCCAGTCTTTTCTCATTCCCCCCGATAAGAAGGCCAAGTTTCGGAGTCTGAGGGAAAGCATCTTATCATCTTCTCTGGTCAACCTCAAGACTCTGCAACGTTTCGCGGGAAAGGTTGTTTCCTTTAGTTTGGCCATTCCTGGTTGTAAGCTCTATGTCCGTGAAGTGTTTAGCGCCATAGCCCAGCTTACGCGTTCTTCTAAGCTGGCTACTAAAGTCCAGGGAAGTCTCCGCTCGGATATACAGTATTGGCGTTTTCTAGATGATTGGTCAGATTGCCTTCCTTGGAGGTCGGAGCAACACTGCATTGTCACCCTGTTTTGCGATGCCTCTAAACGCTCGTGGGGAGCAGTTCTCGTCAAGGATGGAAAAAGGATCGAGTCTAGGGATTATTGGCTGGATCCTTCGGAGGACATCAACTCTCTGGAAGCTAAGGCTTTGCTGCACTCTCTCCTTGCCTTCAGAGATCACATCCGCGACTCTAGGGTTGACGTTCACACTGATAGTCGAACTCTCCAGACTGCCTTGGAGGATTTTGGCTGCAAGAGTTCCTCTGTTAACGAGTCCGTTAAGGAGATTTTACGGTGTGGTCGTCAGTTGAACTTTGCTATTAATGTTCGTTTCGTCCCCTCTCGCGACAACCCAGCGGACATACCATCGCGGGTGTGTTCTGACCTCGACTGCATGCTGTCCGAGGAAGCCTGGGGTTTGGTGGAACGTAGTTTTGGTCCACACTCATTTGACCTCATGTCGTTAGACAGTAACTGTCAAAGGGATCGTTCCTGCCGGTTGCTTCCTCATTTTTCACCTTGGCCCACTCCGGCTTCTCAAGGAATTAACGCCTTCGCGCAACCCGTGCCTTTGGGGCATAACATTTACGTCTTTCCACCCTTTGTTTTAGTCGGACCGCTATTAAGGTATTTTGTCGATCAAGATTTCTGTGGGGCTTTTACTCTAGTAGTTCCCGACTTACGCCCAAGGCGTTTCTGGTGGGCTCTCCTTCGGGCTGTCGCGGTCGATCGCCTGTTGATCGGAAAGAAAGGCGACGGAACCGTATTGCTTTTCCCTTCTCGCTCTGCGCCTGTTTGGTCGTTGCGCACCCTGCAGTGGGACTTGTGGGCTTACCGCTGCGTTTTCTAAGTTTCCCCATTTTTTATGGTCTTTTTCCAGGTTTCACGGCCTTGGAAACCCGCTCGTCGCTGCGGTTCATGTTTATATCCAAATGATGATGACGCTAACTTTTGCCAGGCATGTGGGGTAGCCACCGCGCCTGTTAAGCCACTTGTACAGCAAGGACGAGGTGCTGTGGATGAGAAGGCGATTCAGGAACGCTTCCACTGTTTTAAATCTTCTGTTGGCCGCAAACCCTATCAGCGTCAGAAGTCGGCTCTTGAGCAGCAATTTTCCACGTTCCTCGCGTCAGTTTTTCCGCTTAAGACTATTTCGTCTTGTACGGCAGATGATGTGATAAGATTCCTCATTCACAAGGATAAATCAGGGAGGACAGTGGTTCACGCCTCCGACTGCTCCAAATTGCCATGCAAGTGTCCCCGCCGTTTGGCCGCTGGTACTGTGGATTCCTTGCTTGGCAAGCTCAGATCCATCTTAAATGGTCTCGGTCGCCTCGATCTTGCCAACCCTGTCGCGCATCCACGTGTTAGGGAATATTTGAAGTTTGTCCGGGAAGAGCAGGCAGGTCTGGCTGTGTCTCCGTCGCAGGCGGTTCCTTTGTTCTTCGTTAAGTTTCGGAAATTAGTTGCTCTTTTACGGGAGAAGATAGCCAATAGCCGATCGCTTTCTAGAATCCATAAGTATGTGTTAGTTCGGGATGCTGTGTTTTTTGTTGTAGATTTCTTTACGGGCGATAGGGCGTCGGATTTAGGTAGGTTATTGGCTAACCAGGTTTTTAAGTTAAAGGATCGTGAGGGTTACCTGTTTCGATTTACCCTTACTAAGACTTTACGCAAGGGTCCTCCCCGTTCTTTCGCTTTAATTCCCTTTGGCGAATCGGAGGTATGCCCGGTTAATTGGATAACCTATTACCTTTCTGTGTGTGATTTGCTAGATGTCCGCTTACCTGGAGGTTTTTTCTTTAGAGCGTCTGACCGCAATAAGGATGTCGGTTCCAGACCCTTTGTCGGTTCGGCTGTAAATAACCGGCTTCGTGGATATCTGGTCGAGGCGAAGATTTTCGATGGTGAAACCCCTCATAGTTTCCGGGTGGGTTTGTCTAATACTTTGCGATTGTTAGGTTGTTCCCAACAGGAGGTCGCGCAATACATAGGTTGGCAGAGTGGGGAAATGGCCGAACATTACTCCCGGATGTCTGACACCGCTGCATCTCTCGCGATCTTGGAGGGCATTCTCCCTGGTGCTGTCAATTTGGTTGGGACCCCAGTCTCTCATCCTTAAAACCTCCAGGCCATTTGTAATATTTGAAATGCCTTGTGTCAGTCTTGTTATGGCCCTCTGTAACCCTTCCGTGATCTTGCGCATCTCGGACAGGGCTGTTCACTTATATTATTGTGTGTTTAGGACTTAAGGGATTTCTGAGTGATGGGAGAAGAGGCTGGATTAAAGGCGTATTTTCGATATGTTGTGTCCTTTTGTATGCTTCGGGGTACTTTCGGGAGCTGTTGCGTGATGTCATGGATAGGAGCGGACTCCTCCCATAACTTAGTCTACCGCGATGTGGTAATGAGTATGCAGTGAGGATATGTCACTGTTTTCATGGAATTCTGTTTGGTATATTAAATATTGCATAAAATTACATGGAAAATAATTTCCATAGATTGTAGCTGATCCATGAAATGAATTCCATTAATAATCAATTCTTTGACTTAAAACAACTAAAATTTATATCCCCGGTACTTTCAATCCAGTCATTTTGATATGCAAATATCTATAATCATTACAATTTGTTTCATCATAATTTTCTATATCAAGAGGCACTATCAACTGTGATACATAAAAAAGCTGTCAAAAGCCCAGAATTATAACAAACATGTGAAACAATGAGAGAAACAGCAGTTTAAATTTTAACATACCCTAATACAGCAACAAAAGGCAATGTGATTATGCCACTTGCCAAAGTTACAGTGTAGTCTTCATTAAAGTACACTTCTTACAAGAATCTATATCATCTATTTTTTGTCACATATCCAAAGGAGATTAAAGACCAGCTGAAATCAAAATATCTTGTTTCTGTTCAAGAATTCTTTTATTTCCTAAAGTCAAAGGCTTCTCTAATATGGCATACAATATATTTTAGCTTACTAATTTTCTTAACATAATTGAGCATAAACTTCAAAGTTAGAATTATTGCCTCGAAGACTGCTGTGTATTTTGAGTTGGATCCCACAGATTATGATGGAAATACTGACAGTAGCATCGATTATGTTTGTGAATTGATAGCTTTTCAACCAAGTGAATGTACTAGTCTTCAAGCTTTCGTGCTTCAATAACTACAACAAAAATACCCAGCAGCATGTGATTAAAATCAGACAATAAGTTTTGTTCAGTTTCACCACTTAAAAGGCTATATGTTAACTAAAAGCAATTGCTCATAAGAGAAACATGATTTCAGATCAACGCATAAAAGCTGAAATGGACAAGAAGAAAGACAAAGATCAAGACTGGCTGGAGCATAATTTTCCCATGGCCAAGATCGAGTTTAGAACGTGATACATGTAAATCATTGCAGTACAGATCATCAAGAACATTTTTTTAAAGTCCTAATCCAGAAGGTTTACGATTCTCCATACTTACAATTGTTCCTAGAGCCAAAAAATCCAGATGTTGTTGTCATTTCCCAGGGCTTTTCGAAGTCTTCACACTGCTGTAATCGTTTGACCGTTGAAATCGACCGCGTTTTTCACTGCATTGCATCATGGGTCAGAATACTCGTTCCCAGGGTCTGGCAGCATTCAAATTCAACATGGCCGCTCATTTAGGGCATGTTCGAATTCAACAAAAGAACTCGGCTTTTTTACACGATTTAGAGACCTGCCATGAGCTGGAAAGTACTCAGATATCATTTGGAGAGGTGGCTAGCTATTCCAAGCTATTTAACTACTACAGAATGGCAAAATAATCGGCCTTTTTACGAGAAAGAGGAGGCATACAGTAATGCATATGATGAAGACACGAAACTGTAGTCTGGAGATAAACAGTTGTGGCCTTGATATCGACATTGCCGGTATTTATAATTTTGTCATCAGGTTTTAATAAAAATCAGTGATCAGACAATGAACTATGTAATTTCTAGAAATCCCGAGAAATTGACTTGTGTACTCAGCCTGAAAAACCCCATTCACAAAAAATTCCCAACAATTCCAACCTTTGTTAAGAACACCTCAAGTAAGATTCTTTAGTTTACCTATTAAATTCTGGTCGAGTCAGTACATTTCCAACTTCCAGGGCAATTTCATGGGTCATGAAATCTACTGATACATGTTTCATGGCCCATTAATTTAACTTCGGTTATTCGTGAATTTTCATGGCTATGAAAACAGATTTTCATGACCATGCATTTAAATTCGGTTTTAGATCATCACCAACTTTTTCATGGCCATTAAAAAACGTTTTTTTTTTACGAGCCATGATATAATTTTCATAAAGAAATTAATGGGTTTCAATGAGGCCATGAAAAATGGAAAATGCAATATTCATGGCCCTGAAAAAGATTCGTTGTTTTTTCATAAGTATTTCATGGGATTTTTATGAAACTGCAGTTGGTAGTGATATATACATGTATGTCAATTGCTGAATGTTATATTTTTAATAAGTAATGCAATCATCAACTTCCTTTGGTTTTTATGGAACAGACACTGACCATGCATGATCACTTTGCATGGAATGTTTATCCTTCCATGGAGTTCTAAGGAGGTTCTATGGAAGTCCATACAGCTCCATGGAGGTTCCATGGAACTCCATGAAGTTCCATGGAATCTCCATGAAATTCCATGGACCCTCCATGGAACTCCATGGAGTTCCATGGAGTTCCATGGATCATCCATGGAAACCCCATGGAACTCCATGGAGTTCCATGGGGTTATTTTACACGGGATAGGCAATTGCAGAAACTTGACAGGACTGGGAAAGAGTTTGGTATTACCGTTGTTTTTCATTTGCTTTCAGAACACTAATATATGCAAATGAAAGATCAACTAGATGTAAAGTTGAAAGTCTTTACCAAGAATAGAAGTATTTTGAGGTCACCGTGGAAAATGGCAAAATGGTAGCTCTTCAAATATGACCTAAAATAGAGAGTTTGTGTGGATTGGGTAGACAAGCCACAAAATTGTAAGGGTTTGTATGGAATTTTGCAACTTTTGCGAGGCTCCCATTTGAACAATTTTCCTCTGAAAACTCTTAAACTTGGCTTGCTGGGTAGCTTTTCATTCAGTAACATTTCAGTTGAAATGTTTAAATTTTCAATCTAATTTTAAAAAACTTGTCCCAGTCCTCTCATGTTTCTGCAATTGGCTATAGGTCAAAGCAAGGCGAGCACAAAGCCCGAGTTTAATTCTGTCCAGTATTTATTTACGAACCACTTCATAGTACCCCAAGGGTACTCCCAGAAAAATTTGGTGGAGGAGTGCAGCCTGCTTCCCAAAACCCTCATCATATTTATTACCAAAATCTGTGATTTTCCCTACCCTATTTAATTTATGACCAGACCAAAAATGTAATACCCTATTTACAACTGTTTTTGGCTGACACGGCTATCCTAAACTTAAGTTTTGAAGGCCTTTCAATTATGGCCTTATCAAAAAACTATGAAAAAGTAGATTCTTCTCGTAATATATCAAACACGAGAGACAGTGTTTCATCGGGATATCCAAACACCAAGAAGAGAGTTGAAAATACGACGCGCAGCGGAGTATTTTTGACGAAATTCGAGGTGTTTGGATAACCGATGAAACACTGTTTCGAGTATTTGATATATCTTCTCAATGGAAACAAAAACTAAAGAGTAAACGGAGAAGTAAAATCATCAAAATCTATGCTAATTAAGATGGGGTATCCAAACCACCGTCACGGTTGTGATTTTCTTTGTTTTAACTTGATGAATTATTAATGAGTTTGAGAAAGTAACATACATACCCCAGTTCAAGAGTAGAGAGCAAAGCCCATACCCTATTTAAGACCAAAATGGCCAAATCGATACCCTATTCATGACTAAAATGGCTGAACACCAAACCCTTTGGGCCACACATACCTATGTAGTTCATATAGGGGAGTGCCCCCCTTCCAGGGTCACAGTGGGTGAGTAAGAATATCACCATACCATTGGGAGCTAACCCTAAACAAGTGCCCAAAGAGGTTGATCCCCGGACCAGCATTGCTGTCAAGACAATACAGAGGAATTAACAATTAATCACTGTACGACTGAAGGAGAGTTATAACAGGCGACTGGTCGAAGAATTGGTCGTCGCCCAAAGATCTACTCATAGACTGCTTCACCCCTTTGTTGATCTTTTCGGGGAAATCTGATATCCCCAAAAAAACGCATTTACAATCAATTCCAACTCGCAACATTGACTATTTCTTACAGAGAAACAGTGTTCAACAAGAGATATGGAAGTAGGATATATACTAACCTGGAGTATACGATTCATCTTGTTGTTTCCACCACACGCACGTGGATACTGAGCTTCAACTGAGTGTTCACTAACAACGATTTTTAGAACTAAACGGCTTCTGTTAAATATGTTCCCGTTGTACACAGTGAAAACTGTGGCCAGCAATACTTCATCCACGTTATTTCTAACATTATAGGCTATTTCACTTAGTGTTATCTCGCAATCACGAACAACAAGAACCAAAAGTCAGAACAACACCACTTTCGCAAACTTGTAAAATCCGCCATTCGATGACAGAAGGCTCTCAGTTATTTTCCTTCAAAACAATAATGAACTATTGTCTTTTGCCGAAAGTTTTGCTTTCAAAGTCGAAAAAATGTGCCTGCAACATCTTTCTACCCTCAGTTTGAAAGGAAACGAACCTGATGGTTTGCAAATGGAAGAAAATCTTGGCAAATCGAAACGCCATTTTTTCGCTTTGTGAAACGAGCTGCGCGGCGCAGTTTAAACCGGATGTGACGTCACTTTTCGTTGGATGATCCTGATACGAAAATCTCAGGAGTCTTCTGCCCCGCCCCTGGTGAAAATAACATGATCACCATTGCTTTAGCTACATAATCTCTTAGAAAGTACTCAGATGTGTTGCTGTATGATCGAAACTTTATCGGTTCTTCCTCGGGAATCTTCGGTTATCTTCGGCAATCTTCGGAAAATGTTCGGAGAATGTTCGGAAACGTTCCTCTGCTCTTCGGAACAATTTTGAAAAATGTTCGGGAATCTTCGGAAAGTGGTCGGAAATCTTCGGAAAATCGTCAAAAAGCGTGGTCATAAGTATGTTTATATAATAAACAGAATATTACATGGCCGCTTGTAAATACGAATTTTATCTTCTCGTGTTTAACTCAATATCTCACTCGTTCGCTGCGCTTACTTGTGAGATATCGAGTTAAACACTCGAAGAAAAAAATTCGTATCCACGCGCAGCCATGTAATATCCTCTATATTCTATAGCGCCTCAAGGTAAAAAAAAAAAAAAAAAAAAAAAAAAAATTAGAAATAATAATTAAACAAAATTGTTCATTAAAATAAAGCTTAAAAAGATAAGTTTTAAGATTACGCTTTAAAGTGTTAAGATGTATACTGCATTTTATGATATCAGGAATGTCATTCCACAGCTCAGGTGCACAAACAGAAAAAGCGCGATCACCATAAGATTTTAACTTAGAACGAAGAATCGTTAACAAGTTCCTACTCGATGATCGTAAAGAGCTAGTAGGCTTATAAGTTTCTAACAAATCACTGATATAACTAGTGCATAAATTATTTAAAGCTTTTAAAGTCAACCGTCAATAAGATTTTAAAAATAATCCTCTGCTCCACGGGGAGCCAGTGCAGTTCCTTCAATAAAGGAGTAACGTGATCATGCTACGACCACATAAGATCAGCCGTGCCGCGAAATTCTGGGCTAATTGCAGCCTATGAACTAAATGTTTCGGAAGACCATATAGCAGAGAATTACAGTTGTCTAATCTGCATGTAACGAAGGCGTGTACTTACGCTTTAGCACTATCAACTGACAAAAACTTTCTAATCCGCGAAATATTCCGGATGTGAAAAATGCAGATTTACAAATAGCAGAAACTTGACGTTCCATTTTTAACTTATTGTCGAATATTCCGCCTACATGTTCCTGGCAAAGTGCGAAGGCTCTGTAACAGATCCACCAATCGCTGTAAAAGAAGAAGCTGAATAGCAGGCAGATTGCACGATCCGATGACCAAAAGCTCATTCTTGTCACCATTAAGTTTAAGTTTGTTCAAGGACATCCAAGTTGCAATATCTTGTAGGCAGGCTTCGATTCTCGTAATAGTATCAGATGAAACCGAGTCAAACGAAAAATAAACCTGACAGTCATCCGCATAGAAATAGTAGTTCATATCATGTCTTCTTATAATGTCGCCGAGAGGAGACGTATACAAAAAATACATGATTGGACCTAAAACGGATCCCTGGGGAATTCCAAACTTCATATTAGATTGAGAGAAATTTGATCCGTTTTTTCTAACAAATTGACTTCGGTCTGTGAGATAAGACTTAAACCAGGCAAGAACTTTGCCTTTGATACCAAACCGAGTATTGAGTCTGTGAAGTAATAAACCATGGTCGACAGCGTCAAATGCCGCAGATAGATCGAGTAGTAATAAAACAACAGTACAACCACGATCCACAGCACGTAAGATATCGTCATAAACTCTCAAAAGAGCGGTCTCAGTGCTATGCAATTTCTTGTAAGCAGATTGTAATTTTGCATCAAGGTTGTTGTCCTCAATCTACTGCACAAGTTGCACCGCAACCGATTTCTCAATCAACTTAGAGATAAACGGAAGGTTAGAAACAGGACGGAAATTCTTAAAATCTTCAGTATTTAAATTAGTCTTCTTCAACAATGGAATAATCCAGGTAGTTTTGAGCGAGTTTGATATGAAAGCTTCATCTAAAGAACGATTTACAATATGAATTATAACTGGCAGCAACCTTGGCAAACATTTAGTTAGCACAGAAGTTGGCAGTGGATCAAGAGCACAAGTTTTAACTCTGGAGGGTTTAATAAAGTTAGCTATGAGGTCATTAGAAAATGTTGAAAAGTCGCAAATTCACAGGGCAAGAATTGAGTCGCAGAGTTATCCAAGTAAAGGTCATTCGGAAATCCAGTACTGTAAAAAGGTAAACTATCGCGCATACGTCGTATCTTGTCAATAAAGAACGACTTGAACTTTTCAGCTATAGCCATATCAGAACCCACAGAGGGATAATGTACGATCGGTTTCCTGTATTTAGCTCTTATTAACGGAGCAGGAGGTCCGTATGGGAGAATCTTTATCGAGGTTTGTAAGTACAGACCGAACGCATTGAGGTCTGTACACACGACCGAGGTCAAGATTCATAGAGACCGACTTAGCTCGGTTAATAAGATGTTTATTGTATGGCAAAGACAAGTACAATTTACGTGATTCGTTTAAAGTGCATATGAAGCGAAATCAGTTTTTCAGTAGTTTGAAAGTTCAACATTTTAAAGACACTATTCCAAAGTTTAAACCGTGTTTGAAAAAAATTGGCGATTTTATAACACCTGAAAATTGTGCAATTTTGCTCTCAAAAATGGTCTTCGAATCGCGCGGCCAAAATGTCCTGATGACGTAGTGTTGGGAACATGACTACGAGACTGCAATACGATACGGCGTGTATTGGCTATACACAACATCGATATTCTCGTCGTCATTTGACGATTCAGAGAAATCACTCAATTCAGAATCGCTGGACATGTTGTTTTGCCTCAAAAACCCTTCTTCGTGATTAATTCTGTCCACAAAACTACGTCACGAGATGAAATTGTACAATAGAATCCAGTCCCAGTCCCCTGACCATTTCTTTCTTTTTTTAATGAGAACTTTAACGTTTACAATCGATTTATTTATATATTGGACGGTAAAATTATGCGAAAAAAAAAATCACTTCATATGCATTTTAATGTAACTGGTTTGTACTGACGTTTGCTCGCGAACGGCATTGAGCCGAATTTAATTCTTCCGAAGTTTTCTCGTCCTCTTTATTTTTTATTTTTTTCCTCATCGGCTTTTTGCCACTTACAGAAATAAATATTGTTAGATGAAAACAGTAAATGATTTGCTTCTTAGTTTGCAACTTTTCACTTCGAAACATTACCCGTCTAGATGCCGGTCTAGATGGGAAAATCTAGACCGCGGTCAATATCCAATTCAGCCAATCAAATTCGTGAATTTGGTAGTTCCCAGTCCTTAAGAGACACAGCCATATAATAAAACACATTATTAACTGCTTGAAATAATATTTTCTGGTCCCCTTGGTTGCTTTCAATTACTGATGAAAAATAATGCTCTTTTGCACATCGAATCAAGTCATTCACCACACGACAGTGTTCGGTATATAATTGATGACTAGCTTCAGTGTTATGCGCGCGCCATCGTCTTTCCAGTTTTTTTGTCTCTGCAGCTTTAATTTCATCCGTAAACCATGCCGCATAAGAGCGAAGAGTAACCGACCTTCGAATGATAGGGGCATGATTGTCGATTATAGATTGAAGAGTGGAACTAAATTGATCAATAGCTAAATTGATCAAGGTTTCAGTAACCTTGAAAGCAATTCAAACCCTTATCCACTGTCTGATCACATGTACATGTACATGTACATGTATGACTAATTTCCATTTGAATAAAAGGTGAAAGCCAGCCTAAATATTCTTTTCAAAAACAACCTGAGGGGCAAAGCTCTTTGGAGCAAGTCAATCCCAATACTTCTCTTAGGGGAAATAAAGATTTGGCTGAGAATAATCCACCAGTGCCGAGCAGTCCCCAAAAGAGGGCCCTTCTATGGAGCAAAATGGAAGGCAAAGCGAAACAATCTAAGCCAACTCGAAGGAGTTTTCCTGCAGTCACGGATGCCACATTTGTTGACAAGTGAGATTCAAGTTGAGAGCATGTGCTAGGGGGTGTGCACATGTACAAATTTATTACTTGTGGCAAAATTAAAGTGCCACCACTTTAAAAATTTACCAGAAGCAATCAAATCTATAACTCAAGGTAAACTGAGCTAAGTAATTGAATGACATTAAACAATTATTGGATGAGGTTGAGCATGATATCATGAATTATCAAAACCGAGGTCTGTGTTATCTGCCGAAGCCGAAGGCTTCGGCAGATAACACAGACACGCGGTTCTGATAATTCATAATATCATGCGAAAACCGAACTCAATAATTGTTTTATTATACATTTTTCACATTATTCATCCTCGGAAACAGAAGCGAAGCGTTCAGCCATTTTGTTTCTGGGGAGAACACTCCAAGGGGCTTAGTAACCAGGCAGACGTTGAACTTGACATGATAAATGCAATATCTGCAGCAGATATTGCAGTTATCATGTCAAGTTCACAAGCTATTGTGAACTGATTGAATGCTCTCGACCAATCAGATTTTTATAGTGAGTCTGATGTATAATAATAATTATTATTGAATGGGGCCACTCCTTGTGACAAAATCTCCCATCACTCACAAAGTAAACAGAATTAAGATCTCACAGTCAGCTCCCAGGAAATCACAACTACATGTACCTATAGTGAACATTAAAGTGAAAATTTCAAGGTAGACTTAACTTGCTTGCAGTAATTGGCCAATTATTGATTGAGGTCAGTCATCATGTACACTGTACATGTACATGCTTCAACATTACCCGCAAATTGCCCGCACAGAGTGCACCAGAAAGATCTCAAACCAAATCAAAAGAAATACATGTACGATTCAATCTATCATACTCCATTCGATTTTATTCAATTACAGTTCTGTTCACATCTGCTAAAATTCTAATAAACTAGGCAGGGT
>JAHPZR010022055.1:17500-31606 GCA_019787425.1 Platygyra sinensis
GGGGGGGGGTGCCATCTGCTTTAGAGCTGATACCTTGCTTGGGTCCGGTTGTACGCCACCTTCACCACAAATAACACCATAAAATTTAATCATCCTCTGTTTAATCTTGCATTTGTCCGGGTGAAGCTTCAGCCCAGTGTTTCTTCATCTCGTCACCATACCATGAAGGTGATGATCGTGCTCCTGTTCTGATTTTCCAAAGATGACGATGCCATCAGCAATCCCTATGGTGCCTATTGATTGTTGGCATAGCTCAACGTTCCAATAACCACATTTAGCGTCAACAATAGAGAAGTACTTGGCACCACTTAGCTTTAAGAGAATTTCTTCCAGTGTGGGATCCCGTTATGCTATCTGGAAATAGCTTTGTTTAGATTCTATCGCAGAGGGCATTCTTAATAGCTACTGCCTTCCATTATTTCGTCTGCCATTCTTGCAGGAGCGAGTTCTACAATCTTTAGATTTTCATTATCTAGCCAGTCAACATTAAATTCTTCGTTGTTGATTTCACAAATGTTGCGAAGAACACAGCATGCATCCACCATTACTGGCACTCTGTCGGTCTCTCAATCTAGCCTTTTGAGGAGGCAACGCCACCGACCCTTCAGTCTACCAAACCTGTTTCCCACTACCATCCTTGTTTGGCTCAGTTTGTTGTTAAAGCGAAGTTGTTTCCTTAACAAATTGCCGGTGTTCTTGTAAGGTGTCATTAACCATGGTTTCAGAGGATATGCAGGATCACCCAAAACAGCTGGAGAATTTTCAACGCCTGATATTCGTTCTATCACACGAGGGACAAAGGAACCTACTTTTGGTTTCAGATAACAGGCAGAGTTCATTAAAACTCGCGAGTCATGGACACGTCCTGGCCAAGAAACAATGATATTCCGAAAACATAAGCGACCATCCACAAGTCCTTGTAAAATAAAAAAGTAAAACCCTTTCCTGTTGTGATAATTTTCCGGATCATCTTTTGGAAAAATAATTGATATATGGCAACCATCTATCGCCCCAATTACCAAGGCGAACCCCGTTTTTCCCTCAAACTCGTCCATAATTTCTTGCACTTGTACCTCATCAATAGGAATACTAATGTATCTTGACAAAAGGTGACAGGTTATAGCCTCGCTAACGCTGTTAACAATTTGACAAGCTGTAGAACGGCCAATTCCCATTAACTGAGTAAGTGTTCTGTACTCTACAATGGTGGCCAATTTCCACAGTGTCACAGCCATACGAAAGCGCGTATCTCGTTTTACTATGTAATGTTGAAGTTCAGTACACAGCTTGTTAAATGAATCTTGCTCCATTCGGAAGTGCTCCATTCATGATCAATCCTTATCATCGCACTCTCGCTGAATCAGGGTCCACCAAGGATAGCTCCTTGGCTTACTCCAAACCGTTCTAAAGACGGTTTGATCGACGACTATCAGCAGGATGGCCAAAACAAAGGTAAGTGCTTGTTTGTTAAAAAGCTGTCTCATCCGTTGTTGCTGTTTCAGACAGCGTATTTTTCCTCTAGTTTTGAAGCTTCTTTGCCTTTCTTCTGGCCTCCAAGTCAAGTATTGGGAATATCATGGCAGCTGTTCGATAGGGCGCCAGTTTGTTTTCAACTTAAGATTGCGAGGTGACCCTGCCTAGTTTATTAGAATTTTAGCAGATGTGAACAGAACTGTAATTGAATAAAATCGAATGGAGTATGATAGATTGAATCGTACATGTATTTCTTTTGATTTGGTTTGAGATCTTTCTGGTGCACTCTGTGCGGGCAATTTGCGGGTAATGTTGAAGCATGTACATGTACAGTGTACATGATGACTGACCTCAATCAATAATTGGCCAATTACTGCAAGCAAGTTAAGTCTACCTTGAAATTTTCACTTTAATGTTCACTATAGGTACATGTAGTTGTGATTTCCTGGGAGCTGACTGTGAGATCTTAATTCTGTTTACTTTGTGAGTGATGGGAGATTTTGTCACAAGGAGTGGCCCCATTCAATAATAATTATTATTATACATCAGACTCACTATAAAAATCTGATTGGTCGAGAGCATTCAATCAGTTCACAATAGCTTGTGAACTTGACATGATAACTGCAATATCTGCTGCAGATATTGCATTTATCATGTCAAGTTCAACGTCTGCCTGGTTACTAAGCCCCTTGGAGTGTTCTCCCCAGAAACAAAATGGCTGAACGCTTCGCTTCTGTTTCCGAGGATGAATAATGTGAAAAATGTATAATAAAACAATTATTGAGTTCGGTTTTCGCATGATATTATGAATTATCAGAACCGCGTGTCTGTGTTATCTGCCGAAGCCTTCGGCTTCGGCAGATAACACAGACCTCGGTTTTGATAATTCATGATATCATGCTCAACCTCATCCAATAATTGTTTAATGTCATTCAATTACTTAGCTCAGTTTACCTTGAGTTATAGATTTGATTGCTTCTGGTAAATTTTTAAAGTGGTGGCACTTTAATTTTGCCACAAGTAATAAATTTGTACATGTGCACACCCCCTAGCACATGCTCTCAACTTGAATCTCACTTGTCAACAAATGTGGCATCCGTGACTGCAGGAAAACTCCTTCGAGTTGGCTTAGATTGTTTCGCTTTGCCTTCCATTTTGCTCCATAGAAGGGCCCTCTTTTGGGGACTGCTCGGCACTGGTGGATTATTCTCAGCCAAATCTTTATTTCCCCTAAGAGAAGTATTGGGATTGACTTGCTCCAAAGAGCTTTGCCCCTCAGGTTGTTTTTGAAAAGAATATTTAGGCTGGCTTTCACCTTTTATTCAAATGGAAATTAGTCATACATGTACATGTACATGTACATGTGATCAGACAGTGGATAAGGGTTTGAATTGCTTTCAAGGTTACTGAAACCTTGATCAATTTAGCTATTGATCAATTTAGTTCCACTCTTCAATCTATAATCGACAATCATGCCCCTATCATTCGAAGGTCGGTTACTCTTCGCTCTTATGCGGCATGGTTTACGGATGAAATTAAAGCTGCAGAGACAAAAAAACTGGAAAGACGATGGCGCGCGCATAACACTGAAGCTAGTCATCAATTATATACCGAACACTGTCGTGTGGTGAATGACTTGATTCGATGTGCAAAAGAGCATTATTTTTCATCAGTAATTGAAAGCAACCAAGGGGACCAGAAAATATTATTTCAAGCAGTTAATAATGTGTTTTATTATATGGCTGTGTCTCTTAAGGACTGGGAACTACCAAATTCACGAATTTGATTGGCTGAATTGGATATTGACCGCGGTCTAGATTTTCCCATCTAGACCGGCATCTAGACGGGTAATGTTTCGAAGTGAAAAGTTGCAAACTAAGAAGCAAATCATTTACTGTTTTCATCTAACAATATTTATTTCTGTAAGTGGCAAAAAGCCGATGAGGAAAAAAATAAAAAATAAAGAGGACGAGAAAACTTCGGAAGAATTAAATTCGGCTCAATGCCGTTCGCGAGCAAACGTCAGTACAAACCAGTTACATTAAAATGCATATGAAGTGATTTTTTTTTTCGCATAATTTTACCGTCCAATATATAAATAAATCGATTGTAAACGTTAAAGTTCTCATTAAAAAAAGAAAGAAATGGTCAGGGGACTGGGACTGGATTCTATTGTACAATTTCATCTCGTGACGTAGTTTTGTGGACAGAATTAATCACGAAGAAGGGTTTTTGAGGCAAAACAACATGTCCAGCGATTCTGAATTGAGTGATTTCTCTGAATCGTCAAATGACGACGAGAATATCGATGTTGTGTATAGCCAATACACGCCGTATCGTATTGCAGTCTCGTAGTCATGTTCCCAACACTACGTCATCAGGACATTTTGGCCGCGCGATTCGAAGACCATTTTTGAGAGCAAAATTGCACAATTTTCAGGTGTTATAAAATCGCCAATTTTTTTCAAACACGGTTTAAACTTTGGAATAGTGTCTTTAAAATGTTGAACTTTCAAACTACTGAAAAACTGATTTCGCTTCATATGCACTTTAAACGAATCACGTAAATTGTACTTGTCTTTGCCATACAATAAACATCTTATTAACCGAGCTAAGTCGGTCTCTATGAATCTTGACCTCGGTCGTGTGTACAGACCTCAATGCGTTCGGTCTGTACTTACAAACCTCGATAAAGATTCTCCCATACGGACCTCCTGCTCCGTTAATAAGAGCTAAATACAGGAAACCGATCGTACATTATCCCTCTGTGGGTTCTGATATGGCTATAGCTGAAAAGTTCAAGTCGTTCTTTATTGACAAGATACGACGTATGCGCGATAGTTTACCTTTTTACAGTACTGGATTTCCGAATGACCTTTACTTGGATAACTCTGCGACTCAATTCTTGCCCTGTGAATTTGCGACTTTTCAACATTTTCTAATGACCTCATAGCTAACTTTATTAAACCCTCCAGAGTTAAAACTTGTGCTCTTGATCCACTGCCAACTTCTGTGCTAACTAAATGTTTGCCAAGGTTGCTGCCAGTTATAATTCATATTGTAAATCGTTCTTTAGATGAAGCTTTCATATCAAACTCGCTCAAAACTACCTGGATTATTCCATTGTTGAAGAAGACTAATTTAAATACTGAAGATTTTAAGAATTTCCGTCCTGTTTCTAACCTTCCGTTTATCTCTAAGTTGATTGAGAAATCGGTTGCGGTGCAACTTGTGCAGTAGATTGAGGACAACAACCTTGATGCAAAATTACAATCTGCTTACAAGAAATTGCATAGCACTGAGACCGCTCTTTTGAGAGTTTATGACGATATCTTACGTGCTGTGGATCGTGGTTGTACTGTTGTTTTATTACTACTCGATCTATCTGCGGCATTTGACGCTGTCGACCATGGTTTATTACTTCACAGACTCAATACTCGGTTTGGTATCAAAGGCAAAGTTCTTGCCTGGTTTAAGTCTTATCTCACAGACCGAAGTCAATTTGTTAGAAAAAACGGATCAAATTTCTCTCAATCTAATATGAAGTTTGGAATTCCCCAGGGATCCGTTTTAGGTCCAATCATGTATTTTTTGTATACGTCTCCTCTCGGCGACATTATAAGAAGACATGATATGAACTACTATTTCTATGCGGATGACTGTCAGGTTTATTTTTCGTTTGACTCGGTTTCATCTGATACTATTACGAGAATCGAAGCCTGCCTACAAGATATTGCAACTTGGATGTCCTTGAACAAACTTAAACTTAATGGTGACAAGAATGAGCTTTTGGTCATCGGATCGTGCAATCTGCCTGCTATTCAGCTTCTTCTTTTACAGCGATTGGTGGATCTGTTACAGAGCCTTCGCACTTTGCCAGGAACATGTAGGCGGAATATTCGACAATAAGTTAAAAATGGAACGTCAAGTTTCTGCTATTTGTAAATCTGCATTTTTCACATCCGGAATATTTCGCGGATTAGAAAGTTTTTGTCAGTTGATAGTGCTAAAGCGTAAGTACACGCCTTCGTTACATGCAGATTAGACAACTGTAATTCTCTGCTATATGGTCTTCCGAAACATTTAGTTCATAGGCTGCAATTAGCCCAGAATTTCGCGGCACGGCTGATCTTATGTGGTCGTAGCATGATCACGTTACTCCTTTATTGAAGGAACTGCACTGGCTCCCCGTGGAGCAGAGGATTATTTTTAAAATCTTATTGACGGTTGACTTTAAAAGCTTTAAATAATTTATGCACTAGTTATATCAGTGATTTGTTAGAAACTTATAAGCCTACTAGCTCTTTACGATCATCGAGTAGGAACTTGTTAACGATTCTTCGTTCTAAGTTAAAATCTTATGGTGATCGCGCTTTTTCTGTTTGTGCACCTGAGCTGTGGAATGACATTCCTGATATCATAAAATGCAGTATACATCTTAACACTTTAAAGCGTAATCTTAAAACTTATCTTTTTAAGCTTTATTTTAATGAACAATTTTGTTTAATTATTATTTCTAATTTTTTTTTTTTTTTTTTTTTTTTTTTTACCTTGAGGCGCTATAGAATATAGAGGATATTACATGGCTGCGCGTGGATACGAATTTTTTTCTTCGAGTGTTTAACTCGATATCTCACAAGTAAGCGCAGCGAACGAGTGAGATATTGAGTTAAACACGAGAAGATAAAATTCGTATTTACAAGCGGCCATGTAATATTCTGTTTATTATATAAACATACTTATGACCACGCTTTTTGACGATTTTCCGAAGATTTCCGACCACTTTCCGAAGATTCCCGAACATTTTTCAAAATTGTTCCGAAGAGCAGAGGAACGTTTCCGAACATTCTCCGAACATTTTCCGAAGATTGCCGAAGATAACCGAAGATTCCCGAGGAAGAACCGATAAAGTTTCGATCATACAGCAACACATCTGAGTACTTTCTAAGAGATTATGTAGCTAAAGCAATGGTGATCATGTTATTTTCACCAGGGGCGGGGCAGAAGACTCCTGAGATTTTCGTATCAGGATCATCCAACGAAAAGTGACGTCACATCCGGTTTAAACTGCGCCGCGCAGCTCGTTTCACAAAGCGAAAAAATGGCGTTTCGATTTGCCAAGATTTTCTTCCATTTGCAAACCATCAGGTTCGTTTCCTTTCAAACTGAGGGTAGAAAGATGTTGCAGGCACATTTTTTCGACTTTGAAAGCAAAACTTTCGGCAAAAGACAATAGTTCATTATTGTTTTGAAGGAAAATAACTGAGAGCCTTCTGTCATCGAATGGCGGATTTTACAAGTTTGCGAAAGTGGTGTTGTTCTGACTTTTGGTTCTTGTTGTTCGTGATTGCGAGATAACACTAAGTGAAATAGCCTATAATGTTAGAAATAACGTGGATGAAGTATTGCTGGCCACAGTTTTCACTGTGTACAACGGGAACATATTTAACAGAAGCCGTTTAGTTCTAAAAATCGTTGTTAGTGAACACTCAGTTGAAGCTCAGTATCCACGTGCGTGTGGTGGAAACAACAAGATGAATCGTATACTCCAGGTTAGTATATATCCTACTTCCATATCTCTTGTTGAACACTGTTTCTCTGTAAGAAATAGTCAATGTTGCGAGTTGGAATTGATTGTAAATGCGTTTTTTTGGGGATATCAGATTTCCCCGAAAAGATCAACAAAGGGGTGAAGCAGTCTATGAGTAGATCTTTGGGCGACGACCAATTCTTCGACCAGTCGCCTGTTATAACTCTCCTTCAGTCGTACAGTGATTAATTGTTAATTCCTCTGTATTGTCTTGACAGCAATGCTGGTCCGGGGATCAACCTCTTTGGGCACTTGTTTAGGGTTAGCTCCCAATGGTATGGTGATATTCTTACTCACCCACTGTGACCCTGGAAGGGGGGCACTCCCCTATATGAACTACATAGGTATGTGTGGCCCAAAGGGTTTGGTGTTCAGCCATTTTAGTCATGAATAGGGTATCGATTTGGCCATTTTGGTCTTAAATAGGGTATGGGCTTTGCTCTCTACTCTTGAACTGGGGTATGTATGTTACTTTCTCAAACTCATTAATAATTCATCAAGTTAAAACAAAGAAAATCACAACCGTGACGGTGGTTTGGATACCCCATCTTAATTAGCATAGATTTTGATGATTTTACTTCTCCGTTTACTCTTTAGTTTTTGTTTCCATTGAGAAGATATATCAAATACTCGAAACAGTGTTTCATCGGTTATCCAAACACCTCGAATTTCGTCAAAAATACTCCGCTGCGCGTCGTATTTTCAACTCTCTTCTTGGTGTTTGGATATCCCGATGAAACACTGTCTCTCGTGTTTGATATATTACGAGAAGAATCTACTTTTTCATAGTTTTTTGATAAGGCCATAATTGAAAGGCCTTCAAAACTTAAGTTTAGGATAGCCGTGTCAGCCAAAACAGTTGTAAATAGGGTATTACATTTTTGGTCTGGTCATAAATTAAATAGGGTAGGGAAAATCACAGATTTTGGTAATAAATATGATGAGGGTTTTGGGAAGCAGGCTGCACTCCTCCACCAAATTTTTCTGGGAGTACCCTTGGGGTACTATGAAGTGGTTCGTAAATAAATACTGGACAGAATTAAACTCGGGCTTTGTGCTCGCCTTGCTTTGACCTATAGCCAATTGCAGAAACATGAGAGGACTGGGACAAGTTTTTTAAAATTAGATTGAAAATTTAAACATTTCAACTGAAATGTTACTGAATGAAAAGCTACCCAGCAAGCCAAGTTTAAGAGTTTTCAGAGGAAAATTGTTCAAATGGGAGCCTCGCAAAAGTTGCAAAATTCCATACAAACCCTTACAATTTTGTGGCTTGTCTACCCAATCCACACAAACTCTCTATTTTAGGTCATATTTGAAGAGCTACCATTTTGCCATTTTCCACGGTGACCTCAAAATACTTCTATTCTTGGTAAAGACTTTCAACTTTACATCTAGTTGATCTTTCATTTGCATATATTAGTGTTCTGAAAGCAAATGAAAAACAACGGTAATACCAAACTCTTTCCCAGTCCTGTCAAGTTTCTGCAATTGCCTATCCCGTGTAAAATAACCCCATGGAACTCCATGGAGTTCCATGGGGTTTCCATGGATGATCCATGGAACTCCATGGAACTCCATGGAGTTCCATGGAGGGTCCATGGAATTTCATGGAGATTCCATGGAACTTCATGGAGTTCCATGGAACCTCCATGGAGCTGTATGGACTTCCATAGAACCTCCTTAGAACTCCATGGAAGGATAAACATTCCATGCAAAGTGATCATGCATGGTCAGTGTCTGTTCCATAAAAACCAAAGGAAGTTGATGATTGCATTACTTATTAAAAATATAACATTCAGCAATTGACATACATGTATATATCACTACCAACTGCAGTTTCATAAAAATCCCATGAAATACTTATGAAAAAACAACGAATCTTTTTCAGGGCCATGAATATTGCATTTTCCATTTTTCATGGCCTCATTGAAACCCATTAATTTCTTTATGAAAATTATATCATGGCTCGTAAAAAAAAAACGTTTTTTAATGGCCATGAAAAAGTTGGTGATGATCTAAAACCGAATTTAAATGCATGGTCATGAAAATCTGTTTTCATAGCCATGAAAATTCACGAATAACCGAAGTTAAATTAATGGGCCATGAAACATGTATCAGTAGATTTCATGACCCATGAAATTGCCCTGGAAGTTGGAAATGTACTGACTCGACCAGAATTTAATAGGTAAACTAAAGAATCTTACTTGAGGTGTTCTTAACAAAGGTTGGAATTGTTGGGAATTTTTTGTGAATGGGGTTTTTCAGGCTGAGTACACAAGTCAATTTCTCGGGATTTCTAGAAATTACATAGTTCATTGTCTGATCACTGATTTTTATTAAAACCTGATGACAAAATTATAAATACCGGCAATGTCGATATCAAGGCCACAACTGTTTATCTCCAGACTACAGTTTCGTGTCTTCATCATATGCATTACTGTATGCCTCCTCTTTCTCGTAAAAAGGCCGATTATTTTGCCATTCTGTAGTAGTTAAATAGCTTGGAATAGCTAGCCACCTCTCCAAATGATATCTGAGTACTTTCCAGCTCATGGCAGGTCTCTAAATCGTGTAAAAAAGCCGAGTTCTTTTGTTGAATTCGAACATGCCCTAAATGAGCGGCCATGTTGAATTTGAATGCTGCCAGACCCTGGGAACGAGTATTCTGACCCATGATGCAATGCAGTGAAAAACGCGGTCGATTTCAACGGTCAAACGATTACAGCAGTGTGAAGACTTCGAAAAGCCCTGGGAAATGACAACAACATCTGGATTTTTTGGCTCTAGGAACAATTGTAAGTATGGAGAATCGTAAACCTTCTGGATTAGGACTTTAAAAAAATGTTCTTGATGATCTGTACTGCAATGATTTACATGTATCACGTTCTAAACTCGATCTTGGCCATGGGAAAATTATGCTCCAGCCAGTCTTGATCTTTGTCTTTCTTCTTGTCCATTTCAGCTTTTATGCGTTGATCTGAAATCATGTTTCTCTTATGAGCAATTGCTTTTAGTTAACATATAGCCTTTTAAGTGGTGAAACTGAACAAAACTTATTGTCTGATTTTAATCACATGCTGCTGGGTATTTTTGTTGTAGTTATTGAAGCACGAAAGCTTGAAGACTAGTACATTCACTTGGTTGAAAAGCTATCAATTCACAAACATAATCGATGCTACTGTCAGTATTTCCATCATAATCTGTGGGATCCAACTCAAAATACACAGCAGTCTTCGAGGCAATAATTCTAACTTTGAAGTTTATGCTCAATTATGTTAAGAAAATTAGTAAGCTAAAATATATTGTATGCCATATTAGAGAAGCCTTTGACTTTAGGAAATAAAAGAATTCTTGAACAGAAACAAGATATTTTGATTTCAGCTGGTCTTTAATCTCCTTTGGATATGTGACAAAAAATAGATGATATAGATTCTTGTAAGAAGTGTACTTTAATGAAGACTACACTGTAACTTTGGCAAGTGGCATAATCACATTGCCTTTTGTTGCTGTATTAGGGTATGTTAAAATTTAAACTGCTGTTTCTCTCATTGTTTCACATGTTTGTTATAATTCTGGGCTTTTGACAGCTTTTTTATGTATCACAGTTGATAGTGCCTCTTGATATAGAAAATTATGATGAAACAAATTGTAATGATTATAGATATTTGCATATCAAAATGACTGGATTGAAAGTACCGGGGATATAAATTTTAGTTGTTTTAAGTCAAAGAATTGATTATTAATGGAATTCATTTCATGGATCAGCTACAATCTATGGAAATTATTTTCCATGTAATTTTATGCAATATTTAATATACCAAACAGAATTCCATGAAAACAGTGACATATCCTCACTGCATACTCATTACCACATCGCGGTAGACTAAGTTATGGGAGGAGTCCGCTCCTATCCATGACATCACGCAACAGCTCCCGAAAGTACCCCGAAGCATACAGACACAACATATCGAAAATACGCCTTTAATCCAGCCTCTTCTCCCATCACTCAGAAATCCCTTAAGTCCTAAACACACAATAATATAAGTGAACAGCCCTGTCCGAGATGCGCAAGATCACGGAAGGGTTACAGAGGGCCATAACAAGACTGACACAAGGCATTTCAAATATTACAAATGGCCTGGAGGTTTTAAGGATGAGAGACTGGGGTCCCAACCAAATTGACAGCACCAGGGAGAATGCCCTCCAAGATCGCGAGAGATGCAGCGGTGTCAGACATCCGGGAGTAATGTTCGGCCATTTCCCCACTCTGCCAACCTATGTATTGCGCGACCTCCTGTTGGGAACAACCTAACAATCGCAAAGTATTAGACAAACCCACCCGGAAACTATGAGGGGTTTCACCATCGAAAATCTTCGCCTCGACCAGATATCCACGAAGCCGGTTATTTACAGCCGAACCGACAAAGGGTCTGGAACCGACATCCTTATTGCGGTCAGACGCTCTAAAGAAAAAACCTCCAGGTAAGCGGACATCTAGCAAATCACACACAGAAAGGTAATAGGTTATCCAATTAACCGGGCATACCTCCGATTCGCCAAGGGAATTAAAGCGAAAGAACGGGGAGGACCCTTGCGTAAAGTCTTAGTAAGGGTAAATCGAAACAGGTAACCCTCACGATCCTTTAACTTAAAAACCTGGTTAGCCAATAACCTACCTAAATCCGACGCCCTATCGCCCGTAAAGAAATCTACAACAAAAAACACAGCATCCCGAACTAACACATACTTATGGATTCTAGAAAGCGATCGGCTATTGGCTATCTTCTCCCGTAAAAGAGCAACTAATTTCCGAAACTTAACGAAGAACAAAGGAACCGCCTGCGACGGAGACACAGCCAGACCTGCCTGCTCTTCCCGGACAAACTTCAAATATTCCCTAACACGTGGATGCGCGACAGGGTTGGCAAGATCGAGGCGACCGAGACCATTTAAGATGGATCTGAGCTTGCCAAGCAAGGAATCCACAGTACCAGCGGCCAAACGGCGGGGACACTTGCATGGCAATTTGGAGCAGTCGGAGGCGTGAACCACTGTCCTCCCTGATTTATCCTTGTGAATGAGGAATCTTATCACATCATCTGCCGTACAAGACGAAATAGTCTTAAGCGGAAAAACTGACGCGAGGAACGTGGAAAATTGCTGCTCAAGAGCCGACTTCTGACGCTGATAGGGTTTGCGGCCAACAGAAGATTTAAAACAGTGGAAGCGTTCCTGAATCGCCTTCTCATCCACAGCACCTCGTCCTTGCTGTACAAGTGGCTTAACAGGCGCGGTGGCTACCCCACATGCCTGGCAAAAGTTAGCGTCATCATCATTTGGATATAAACATGAACCGCAGCGACGAGCGGGTTTCCAAGGCCGTGAAACCTGGAAAAAGACCATAAAAAATGGGGAAACTTAGAAAACGCAGCGGTAAGCCCACAAGTCCCACTGCAGGGTGCGCAACGACCAAACAGGCGCAGAGCGAGAAGGGAAAAGCAATACGGTTCCGTCGCCTTTCTTTCCGATCAACAGGCGATCGACCGCGACAGCCCGAAGGAGAGCCCACCAGAAACGCCTTGGGCGTAAGTCGGGAACTACTAGAGTAAAAGCCCCACAGAAATCTTGATCGACAAAATACCTTAATAGCGGTCCGACTAAAACAAAGGGTGGAAAGACGTAAATGTTATGCCCCAAAGGCACGGGTTGCGCGAAGGCGTTAATTCCTTGAGAAGCCGGAGTGGGCCAAGGTGAAAAATGAGGAAGCAACCGGCAGGAACGATCCCTTTGACAGTTACTGTCTAACGACATGAGGTCAAATGAGTGTGGACCAAAACTACGTTCCACCAAACCCCAGGCTTCCTCGGACAGCATGCAGTCGAGGTCAGAACACACCCGCGATGGTATGTCCGCTGGGTTGTCGCGAGAGGGGACGAAACGAACATTAATAGCAAAGTTCAACTGACGACCACACCGTAAAATCTCCTTAACGGACTCGTTAACAGAGGAACTCTTGCAGCCAAAATCCTCCAAGGCAGTCTGGAGAGTTCGACTATCAGTGTGAACGTCAACCCTAGAGTCGCGGATGTGATCTCTGAAGGCAAGGAGAGAGTGCAGCAAAGCCTTAGCTTCCAGAGAGTTGATGTCCTCCGAAGGATCCAGCCAATAATCCCTAGACTCGATCCTTTTTCCATCCTTGACGAGAACTGCTCCCCACGAGCGTTTAGAGGCATCGCAAAACAGGGTGACAATGCAGTGTTGCTCCGACCTCCAAGGAAGGCAATCTGACCAATCATCTAGAAAACGCCAATACTGTATATCCGAGCGGAGACTTCCCTGGACTTTAGTAGCCAGCTTAGAAGAACGCGTAAGCTGGGCTATGGCGCTAAACACTTCACGGACATAGAGCTTACAACCAGGAATGGCCAAACTAAAGGAAACAACCTTTCCCGCGAAACGTTGCAGAGTCTTGAGGTTGACCAGAGAAGATGATAAGATGCTTTCCCTCAGACTCCGAAACTTGGCCTTCTTATCGGGGGGAATGAGAAAAGACTGGCGCGAAGAATCGCAAAGGAAACCCAAAAAACGAATGATCGTGGAAGGGACACACTGTGACTTGCTAATGTTAATGAAATAGCCAGCTTCTATCAAAATGTAACAAACAATATAAGCCGCAGCCTGGGCTCTTTGAGCACTCGGAGGAGAAATGGAACGCATTGGAGGGGAGAAAAGCTGCCCTACGTGACGGTGGTCAATATATTGCGATAGAGGAACTCCAAACGAGCGGGCAGCCTGCGAGACGACCAGACCCAGATTATGGTAAATAAAGGCGCTCGCCTTCCAACCAAACGGCAGGGTACGAAACACGAAGAAAATGTTTTTCCATTCAAGTCCAAAGTATATTTCCGACGACGGATGGAGACGGACATGCTGGTACCCACTTTTGTCATCAAAGGTGGTCTGGAAATGCCCAGGCAAAACATACCTAGGCAAATCGGAAAGGTGATCCAATTTAAATGGAAGATCCCTGATCCACAAAT
>JAHPZR010022056.1:0-2500 GCA_019787425.1 Platygyra sinensis
GAATCGAGTAGATAGGATCAGACAAGGCTAGACAGCCCGTCTGAGAGCAAAAAATAATGAACCGATCAGAAGTGGGGCTGACCGGCGTGCTTCGCGTGCAGTTCACAGGGTCATGCGAGTTGGCTGTGATTGGTGATTTTCGATCCGTATTTTTTTGTACGGTCGAGAAGCCTTCATCTGAAAACTTGCACCGTCGTAAATTTTGACAATTTACGCTCGCTTCTAGGTGTATTCCGAATTCGGTAGTTTGGTTTTTGAAGGTTAGTCGTGGAAGAAAAGCCAGTTCTTTGGAAGAAAAAGCCAGCTTGTTGTTTCGAATCAAGTCGTGACTAATGCATGCTGCGGTTTGGCGGTTATCTTTTGCGGTTTTATCTTGCTTCTAATTTGTTGCGAAACAAAAAAACATTCCAGAAATTTTCTCTGGTGTTCACGGTTTTACAGGAAAGACTGTAAGATAGTTTAAACTCCTTAGCTCATGTTTCTGAGTTTTTTGTATTTTGCTTTCCCTAAATTTGGCAGACCACCGAGACATATGCTACCCAGACCTTTTCAGTCATAGTGGCCATAGTAGGACCAGTCGTAGCAGCACCAGCTGTAGTGATTTGCTTAAACTCCCTAATGGCCTATAGTGGGAGGCTAATGCTGAAGGGAACCTCTAGTCTTCAGGTATATGAAAGGGTAGGAAATTCACATGTTGAGGTATACAGTATGAAAGGCTAGGGAAATCTGTCATTTAGTCATTCTTAAGAGCGTGTCCGTGTAAGAACCGACCACTCAAATTTTCGTGGAAAATGGATTGCCTTCATTTTTTCTACACAAGTCAAACAACATATGCAATGAACGAAAATGCCCTTTATTTCGATAGATTCGCTTTTTTAATTTTTTGAGGAATTTTTTTTTGTAGGCACCCCGAAAACAACACAAACCGGAAATTGAAACCCCAAAAATTGGGGGTTACGTTATGCTTGCTCAAACTTTGCACATTTGATAAAACGACCTAATTCTTTCAGAATTACTGCATAATTCTTTCGTCTTTCCATACAACTAAAAACTATCTGCTTATCCTAAACGCAAGCAAAGTTATGACGTCTTAACGTGATCCGCTTAAAGATGTCTTTGGCATCTTTGCTGACATAGCCTTCAAACAAACAGATTTTTTTCAAAAGTGGGACCTCTTCATGAATGATGACTGTTATCACCGTAATTTACTAGGCCTAACCTACAATTATCTGTATTAAAAGTTGTGGGCATTCATAATTTTGATACGCAAAAAATTCGACAAAGTAGCGGAAATTTCAACAATTTGTGTGGAAATGACGAATCTCATCCGATGACTAAAATGCGGTTTTGAGTTTCTCAGCGAACTTTTAGACATTACCTGAGTAGATTTATTGAGTTTTAACGCTTGGAGAACTCGATGAGACTTATTTTACGCCAAAATATCGAGAAATATCTCAAGCCTCACGTTTCTTTTGACTGACCACTACCGATCGTCATCACGACCGTTCCGTCACGCATCACGCATTCGTGGTTGAAGAAGGCGTTGATTTAAAATGTCTTATCCCCATAGAAATGAGCAGCCTTTTATGATTATTTCATACTTTTTCAACACCTTCTCCTTTTATTTTCTTGTTGCTTTTTAAAAGATTGCTGTAATATTAATTTTAGTTGAGTCATCGCCGAAGCCGGTAGTGTAAACAGTTGGGGTCAATGTCAACAACATTCGTTCGCTAACCCACATAATTTGACCGTTCGGGAGACTCTTTTCCGCTAATAATTAAAGTTGCTAATAAATCAGGAGAGCTCATAGAGAGATTTTTACCCTAGCTGATATCCGAAATAGACCTTTTTACGGATACCATGCCTTTCCGATGCTTCTAATTAAACAGCAAATATGCCTAAGACACCGCTTGATTTGACGCCTCGTAAATCGAGTAACATGATACTGTGTGCGAAGTCTCACCAAGACAAGTATTCGTATCAGACTCATAAAAGTATGGCATCCCAGTCTTGCCAATTTTTAAAAAATTATAGGGCATACTAGATTAAGACAGAGTTTTCTCTTCATAGTATTCTTAGAGAAACCAATTTTGACACCTGAATTACCCGGACACGCAGTTTTGTGCAATTCGCAAACGATTTCCCTGGAAGCATTGCACAGCTAAATCCACTACTTTTAAAAATTTTAAAATATTTTTAAACTTCCACACGGTCGTTTTGCTTTCCTGCCAAAGTTTTACAAGGGTAGATATAACCAAGTATCAGGCACATCCACGTGCTATTGTCTAAAATGGGGCTCGCGGCATTGCCTATTTGGTTTGATGTTTAGGGAAATATCAATTTTATTGCTTCATTACTCTGGTAATAAAAGTCATTCTTAACATGCAGTGATTCAAGGTTTAAGCTAGGGTTGTGCGAGTGACCGTCCAGTAGCAAATGTGGGGCCACATGACCTATTCCACTAGGGGGTCTGGGGGTTTCATGCCTCCGAAAACATTTT
>JAHPZR010022056.1:7500-27175 GCA_019787425.1 Platygyra sinensis
TGATCAAATCAAACTCAAAATGCTCGAGTTAAGCATAAGAAGACGCCAAAGCAACTTTAGCACTGTCTATATTTTTTGTTAGCTGCAAAGAAAAAGACTGTTATCGTGATTTTTCGATAGGACAGGTTGGTTTTGGCAGCCGCTCAATTTTGCGAGTGCAGCCAGTTTATGCAATGGCGTCAAGCGAATCATTTTTTTTTCGGAGCTCTTTCTATATTTCGCTTCGCCTCGGGGAACATTGAGGGTCTCGGGGAAACAAAACTCACTGTTTCCCTTGTGGCCAGTCATTAAGTGCTTATTGACATTGACCGCAAGTGTTTACACTACCGGCCTTAGCTATATCACAACAAAAATTAGAGCACGCTTATGAGAACCAAGATACATGTAATGAAAAGACAAGGTGTTGAAAACGTATAATATAATCTAACAAGGCTGTCCATTTCTCTGGGAATACGAGATTTTAAATCAACCCCTGCTTCAACGAAGAATGCGTGATGCGTGACGGAAAGGCCGGTGACGCTGGATCAGTAGTGGTCAGTACCGCAGTAGAATTCAAAGCAAGGCTTGAGAGATTTGCCGTAAAGCAAGTCTCATGTAGTTCTCCAAGCGTTAAAACTCAATAAATCTAATCAGGAGATGTCAAAAAGTTCGCTGAGAAACTCAAAACTGCATTTTAGTCAACGGATGAGATTCGTCATTTCCACACAAATTGTTGAAATTTCCGCTACTTTGTCGAATTTTTTGCGTATCAAAATTATGAGTGCCCACAACTTTTAATACAGATAATTGTAGCTTAGGCTTAGTACATTACGCTGATAACAGTCATCATTCATGAAGCGGTCCCACTTTTGAAAAAAATTCTGTTTGTTTGGGGGCTATGTCAGCAAAGATGGCAAAGACATCTTTAAGCGGATCACGTTAAGACGTCATAACTTTGCTTGCGTTTAAGATAAGCAGATGGTTTTTCAGTTGTGTGGAAAGAAGAAAGAATTATGCAGTAATTCTGAAAGAGTTAGGTTGTTTCATTGAATGTGCGAAGTTTGAGCAAGCATAGCGTAACCCCCAATTTTTGGGGTGTCAATTTCCGGTTTGTGTTGTTTTCGGGGTGCCTACAAAAAAAAACTCCTCAAAAAATTAAAAGAGCGAATCTATCGAAATAAAGGGCATTTTCGTTCATTGCATATGTTGTTTGACTTGTGTAGAAAAAATAGAGGCGATCTATTTTCCACGAAAATTTGAGTGGTCGGCTCTTACACGGACACGCTCTTAATTAAGGTATTCCGGAAAGTATTAAAGTATTTCAGATGCACCTTATGGCTACATCATTGAATTTATTGACCACTACAAGTATATGAAAATGACAAGATTTATTCATAATATGGGCGGTGCCTTTCTTCAACTTAAGGTATATGAAAGGGGTACTTTTTCTGCCAAAATGGTATTAACACAAAAGGTTATTACGGGTATAAAGTGTTAGGGTTCACAATATAATAAACCCCAGACATTTTAATCACAATTCAATATATTATGATTTACCATTCATCAGCTTGGCGGTCATTACATAATTATTATGGTACAAAAAGTTATCTCTGTCATTGATTTGACTGTTAAACTCAGCTTATTGCTGTCTTTAATCTCATGATAAATGTAAAACTGAACACAGGAAAACTACCCTATGAGTTCAAAAGAAAACTTGCATTCATTTTACTTCAAATAAACTACTGATTGCTCAAACTGCAAGCACCACATTACCTGCGTAAGAAAGGATGCAAAGTTTACTTCTCTCTAAAGGTGGGGCCCAGCTGCTCCACATGGCATGCATGGCTGGAAATGCAACTCCCTACAGGGAGCAATTCTGTTATTAACTTAAACTTAAATCATTGCTATAAGCAATTTTATGGTGGAAATTACTTAATATAATATGAAAACATTACGGTTTGGTGAGATGTGGAGCACAGTTTTTGCTATCTGATGCTGTACATATTTACTAGGTGTCAGCACAGAGTGGAAATTTGAGCCCCGGGAAGTGGAAATATTATGCACTGACAGGTTACTTTTACGATGATCATCAGAAATTTTGAATAAGAACCATTAAAAGGTACAAACATCTGATATTGTACATGACTTAAGTACTGTAGACCCTGAAGTTCATGCTACCTCTCGCGGCAAAAGCAAAACACTCACGGCAAAAGCAAAACGCTCACGGCAAAATCAAGAATGGCGGTCAGCGGTTAATGGTAAGCGGTTGTCCAAGTACGTGGTGTACCGGGAAATCTACGTCGTGTTGATTGTGAAACGGTACACCACGTACTTGGACAACCGCTGACCGCCATTCTTGATTTTGCCGTGAGCGTTTTGCTTTTGCGGTGAGTGTTTTGCTTTTGGCGCGAGTGTTTTGCTCTTGCCGTGATGAATTTTGAATTGCAATAATTGTTTTTGTTTTTGCCGTGAGTGTTTGTAGTCTGCTGGGAGTAATTTGAATTTGTTGTTTCGAATTGTATTTTGCCCTGACGAATTTTATTTTGCCGTGACAGTTGTGGGCCACCGTACATGCAATTATGGTAAATTTCTTACAACTTCATTTAGTATACACAAATAAGGTTGATTTTCCAAGCAGCAGCAGCAACAACAACAGTTTCAAATGTACTGTCTGGTTTAATGGAAGCTCTCCAGCAATGTATTAAAGATAACAATTGAAACTGGTATGAAATAAATAAAAACAAATTAAAGTGCTAAGCTCATCTACAATCTGTAAACAACCACTTGTTTTTTAAATTTGAAGTCGGCCGTTTCTTTTCGCAGGTTTCTTTCGTGTCATGCACGACGGACTAAGCGAAATAGGGACTATTATTTCTTAATTTTACAAGTTTTGATTACCTTATCATGGGTGACAAATTAAGGGAGTATTCCTTTGGGGAGATCTGAATCAGGATCACTGATGCAAGATCGCCTGGATCATGGTGGATCAAAGGAACTGGTGAATCTATGATCAAAATGGATTCATTGGTTCCTTTGATGCACCATGCTGACCATGGCATGATCTGAGTGATCTTGGATCACTGATTCTGATCCTGTTCACCCCAAAGGAATGTACCCTAAGCTAGCTCATACTCGTGGGAATGAGGAACTGCTTTTATGTGACTTTCAATTGATTATTGATTGGCCGATATATACACATTGATCCATTCTAGTATACTAATTTTATCAATTTTCATTGATTGATCAGTTGCTTTCAATTCTTCGGATCATCACTTTCCATCATCACCCCCCTCCCCCACCCTTCACTCGACACCCCCTGCCCCGGTCGACCAAGGTCCCTCTCCCAGTAGGGATTCCCAGTATCGTTCATAACATTCATACTTCATGCAAAAAAGACTCACTGTGAAATCACCTTTATCAACAAAGTCAGACCAAGATCGACCAGCAAACTCACCTTCACTCTGCTGGTTTTCACTTTATCTCTTTGGCATTCAGGGTTGTTAGCTGAAGCCTTTGCATTAGCGTAAGTAGAGTTAACCATTGCCACTATAGCGACACTCAAATTCACCCTCATCAGGAACAGAACACAAAAACCCGAACCTGACAAAATCGCCAGTACATATCGACACGGCAGATAACATCTTTCAGTTTCACGGCGAAAGCGCTCAGGCCAGGCGGCGTCAAGATCGGGTAAATCGTCCAGTGAACCCTGAGATTGTCGGTAAAACCTGGACACTAATGGGGAGGACGCTAAGCAGGGATTTCTTGCAATTTCTGCTTTCTGTCGAATTTTCAGAACATCGCCAAGTATTGGTGCTCCTTCCAGGTTCCCACTAACCCGAACGGCTACCAGAGAAAACAGACATCAAAAGAATGGCTTCTGGGCAGTATTTCTGTCACATGTCTTTGTTTTGGACTCCCCAATATTGATGGGAGCTTTGCTAGGGTACATAAGCTTACTATTTGACAGATATTAATTAAATATTGTTTGCGTTGATTGGAAAAGCTGTTGATTAACAATGGTCACATGACAAGATCGTGGTTGTTTAGCTATTGTATGTCTTCTATAGCTTGTACCGGACGGATCTTACGAAGGCACCTGAAGTGTGAGATTCAAAATTGTGCCTATGTTCCTGTCACTGTGTTTGTTGACATTATTTGCACTCCAAGTTGGTGGCCATCCTTGCACATTCTGTTGGTAGTCGTAGATGATCTTGGATGGAGTGATGTGGGATTTCATGGTTCGAAAATCAACACCCCAAACATGGACGAGCTGGCGGCGGAAGGAGTCATTCTGGATAACTACTATGTACAACCGATTTGTACTCCAACCAGAAGTGCTCTTCTGTCCGGCAGATATCCAATACACACAGGTGTGATGCCAAGCTTTTTTTTTCCACATATTGTATTTGTGACTGTTCACAGGAAAACATACTTTAACGCTTACCCGTTAAACGGCTAAAAACTAACGGATAACTAACGGATACTTAACGGCCTTCAAAGCGTTCTAACGCTTTGTGCTAACGTTCTAACGGCTATCAAGTTTTGCCTAACGGTTCGTTGCAATGTTCTAACGCTTTGCCCTAACGGTCTAACGGCTTAGTAACTCTGCCTAACGGCTCATGAAAACGATCGGCAACCGTTTAACGGCTGTGAAAAAAATCTAACGAATAACCGTGAAAGTGCCTTAACGCTTGATCTGATCTGCTTTAGCGTTAGCAATTGGCGCCATGCATACTGTACAGCCAAAGAACAGTTTTGTAAATCGTTACTACAGGAAAAGGTCAATATCCCCACGAAAATTTAATGCCAATTACATTCTTAGCCGCGAAATGGAAACACTGCTCAAAAGAAGCGCTTAATCCGTCGAGACACGGGCCCGCCGAATAAAGTCCGATCTTAGTAAGATGCTAGCAAGCATGATTCCATAATCACTTCGTGGCACAATGCGTTGCAACGCGATGGTTCATGCTGGACATTTATCAAAATAGTCATAAAAACATCCCGCCGCAATTCAGTGTTTTTTGAAACGAACTAATCGTGAATGCGTTATTGATCGATGCAGTTGTCTCATACTTTATCGGTGAACAGCACACAGTTTTGTCGAATCTCAAGCTAGATTATAAATTGCATACAATGAACCCGGAATTAAGTCACTCATCTTATTCCTCTTCAACTACATCCCTCTCTGTAATGCGAGCGAGACTATCCCCGGCGCTCGCTCGTCCGTTTGCTCGCTTTAATACCCATTATCATGCATTATCACTATAGATTATCAGAAGTCGCATTCAAGCCGAGAAGTCTAGCTCACGTCTTGCAATACACGGATTTCTTTACTTATAACCGTTACCGGGCCATTCTAATGGATGGCAAACAGTACGTTACCGTCTAACGGATGCTAAGTTTTTCTAACGGCTCTGAAATGTTAGGCTTTCTGTTCTAACGGTATGGTGCTAACGGCTAACGGATATAGGCTAACGGCTAACGCTTTCACTCTTTCCTCTAACGTTTTGACTTTTACTGCTGACGGTTAGGTGAACGCTTCTTACGTTTACGAGAAAATTTTCTAACGGGTAACTAACGGATGGTTAACGGTTTTGCCCGCCTAACGGATAAGCGCTAAAGTATGTTTTTCCGTGAACGGTCACATTTTTCACAATCTAATTGCATGAAAACTCAGCAGGACTCCTAAGGGTGTCACGAAAACTCAGACCCCGAAAACTCAGACCTCAGACCTCACACCCCGAAAACTCAGACCCCCGAAAACTCAGACCCCGAAAACTCAGACCCCGAAAACTCAGACCTCGAAAACTGAGACCCCGAAAACTCAGACCCTCGATTTTGTCGAAAAAAAGATTTGCATTTTTTCTAAAAAGATTTACATTGTAAATTCGTCTCAATTCTTTATGGTCATGCAATGTTCATAGGCAACCGCCAGAAAGAAGCGATATATTTATCTTCTCCGGTTCATCGCTGTGGCGTCGATTAAACAGTGAAAAACTAACGAAGTTTAAAACAGCAGCCGACACTTTGATAACATTTGCTGGTGAACTTTTACCGAAGAAATAGAAGACACAGAGTCGCCATAATGTAAACGTTACTTCAATTTGAAGTAACGTTTCATTATGGCGACTCTGTGTCTTCTATTTCTTCGGTAAAAGTTCACCAGCAAATGTTATCAAAGTGTCGGCTGCTGTTTTAAACTTCGTTAGTTTTTCACTGTTTAATCGACGCCACAGCGATGAACCGGAGAAGATAAATATATCGCTTCTTTCTGGCGGTTGCCTATGAACATTGCATGACCATAAAGAATTGAGACGAATTTACAATGTAAATCTTTTTAGAAAAAATGCAAATCTTTTTTTCGACAAAATCGAGGGGTCTGAGTTTTCGGGGTCTCAGTTTCGAGGTCTGAGTTTTCGGGGTCTGAGTTTTCGGGGTCTGAGTTTTCGGGGGTCTGAGTTTTCGGGGTGTGAGGTCTGAGGTCTGAGTTTTCGGGGTCTGAGTTTTCGTGACACCCTTAGGAGTCCTGCTGAGTTTTCATGCAATTAGATTGTGAAAAATGTGACCGTTCACGGAAAAACATACTTTAGCGCTTATCCGTTAGGCGGGCAAAACCGTTAACCATCCGTTAGTTACCCGTTAGAAAATTTTCTCGTAAACGTAAGAAGCGTTCACCTAACCGTCAGCAGTAAAAGTCAAAACGTTAGAGGAAAGAGTGAAAGCGTTAGCCGTTAGCCTATATCCGTTAGCCGTTAGCACCATACCGTTAGAACAGAAAGCCTAACATTTCAGAGCCGTTAGAAAAACTTAGCATCCGTTAGACGGTAACGTACTGTTTGCCATCCATTAGAATGGCCCGGTAACGGTTATAAGTAAAGAAATCCGTGTATTGCAAGACGTGAGCTAGACTTCTCGGCTTGAATGCGACTTCTGATAATCTATAGTGATAATGCATGATAATGGGTATTAAAGCGAGCAAACGGACGAGCGATCGCCGGGGATAGTCTCGCTCGCATTACAGAGAGGGATGTAGTTGAAGAGGAATAAGATGAGTGACTTAATTCCGGGTTCATTGTATGCAATTTATAATCTAGCTTGAGATTCGACAAAACTGTGTGCTGTTCACCGATAAAGTATGAGACAACTGCATCGATCAATAACGCATTCACGATTAGTTCGTTCCAAAAAAAACTGAATTGCGGCGGGATGTTTTTATGACTATTTTGATAAATGTCCAGCATGAACCATCGCGTTGCAACGCATTGTGCCACGAAGTGATTATGGAATCATGCTTGCTAGCATCTTACTAAGATCCGACTTTATTCGGCGGGCCCGTGTCTCGACGGATTAAGCGCTTCTTTTGCCGGAGCAGTGTTTCCATTTCGCGGCTAAGAATGTAATTGGCATTAAATTTTCGTGGGGATATTGACCTTTTTCTGTAGTAACGATTTACAAAACTGTTCTTTGGCTGTACAGTATGCATGGCGCCAATTGCTAACGCTAAAGAAGATCAGATCAAGCGTTAAGGCACTTTCACGATTATCCGATTTTTTTCACAGCCGTTAAACGGTTGCCGATCGTTTTCATGAGCCGTTAGGCAGAATTACTTAGCCGTTAGACCGTCAGGGCAAGCGTTAGAACTTGCAACGAACCGTTAGGCAAAACTTGATAGCCGTTAGAACGTTACCACAAAGCGTTAGAATGCTTTGAAGGCCGTTAAGTATCCGTTAGTTATCCATTAGTTTTTAGCCGTTTAACGGATAAGCATTAAAGTATGTTTTCCTGTGAACAGTCACAAATACAATATGTGGAAAAAAAAAGCTTGGCATCACACCTGTGTGTATTGGATATCTGCCGGACAGAAGAGCACTTCTGGTTGGAGTACAAATCGGTTGTACATAGTAGTTATCCAGAATGACTCCTTCCGCCGCCAGCTCGTCCATGTTTGGGGTGTTGATTTTCGAACCATGAAATCCCACATCACTCCATCCAAGATCATCTACGACTACCAACAGAATGTGCAAGGGATGGCCACCAACTTGGAGTGCAAATAATGTCAACAAACACAGTGACAGGAACATAGGCACAATTTTGAATCTCACACTTCAGGTGCCTTCGTAAGATCCGTCCGGTACAAGCTATAGAAGACATACAATAGCTAAACAACCACGATCTTGTCATGTGACCATTGTTAATCAACAGCTTTTCCAATCAACGCAAACAATATTTAATTAATATCTGTCAAATAGTAAGCTTATGTACCCTAGCAAAGCTCCCATCAATATTGGGGAGTCCAAAACAAAGACATGTGACAGAAATACTGCCCAGAAGCCATTCTTTTGATGTCTGTTTTCTCTGGTAGCCGTTCGGGTTAGTGGGAACCTGGAAGGAGCACCAATACTTGGCGATGTTCTGAAAATTCGACAGAAAGCAGAAATTGCAAGAAATCCCTGCTTAGCGTCCTCCCCATTAGTGTCCAGGTTTTACCGACAATCTCAGGGTTCACTGGACGATTTACCCGATCTTGACGCCGCCTGGCCTGAGCGCTTTCGCCGTGAAACTGAAAGATGTTATCTGCCGTGTCGATATGTACTGGCGATTTTGTCAGGTTCGGGTTTTTGTGTTCTGTTCCTGATGAGGGTGAATTTGAGTGTCGCTATAGTGGCAATGGTTAACTCTACTTACGCTAATGCAAAGGCTTCAGCTAACAACCCTGAATGCCAAAGAGATAAAGTGAAAACCAGCAGAGTGAAGGTGAGTTTGCTGGTCGATCTTGGTCTGACTTTGTTGATAAAGGTGATTTCACAGTGAGTCTTTTTTGCATGAAGTATGAATGTTATGAACGATACTGGGAATCCCTACTGGGAGAGGGACCTTGGTCGACCGGGGCAGGGGGTGTCGAGTGAAGGGTGGGGGAGGGGGGTGATGATGGAAAGTGATGATCCGAAGAATTGAAAGCAACTGATCAATCAATGAAAATTGATAAAATTAGTATACTAGAATGGATCAATGTGTATATATCGGCCAATCAATAATCAATTGAAAGTCACATAAAAGCAGTTCCTCATTCCCACGAGTATGAGCTAGCTTAGGGTACATTCCTTTGGGGTGAACAGGATCAGAATCAGTGATCCAAGATCACTCAGATCATGCCATGGTCAGCATGGTGCATCAAAGGAACCAATGAATCCATTTTGATCATAGATTCACCAGTTCCTTTGATCCACCATGATCCAGGCGATCTTGCATCAGTGATCCTGATTCAGATCTCCCCAAAGGAATACTCCCTTAATTTGTCACCCATGATAAGGTAATCAAAACTTGTAAAATTAAGAAATAATAGTCCCTATTTCGCTTAGTCCGTCGTGCATGACACGAAAGAAACCTGCGAAAAGAAACGGCCGACTTCAAATTTAAAAAACAAGTGGTTGTTTACAGATTGTAGATGAGCTTAGCACTTTAATTTGTTTTTATTTATTTCATACCAGTTTCAATTGTTATCTTTAATACATTGCTGGAGAGCTTCCATTAAACCAGACAGTACATTTGAAACTGTTGTTGTTGCTGCTGCTGCTTGGAAAATCAACCTTATTTGTGTATACTAAATGAAGTTGTAAGAAATTTACCATAATTGCATGTACGGTGGCCCACAACTGTCACGGCAAAATAAAATTCGTCAGGGCAAAATACAATTCGAAACAACAAATTCAAATTACTCCCAGCAGACTACAAACACTCACGGCAAAAACAAAAACAATTATTGCAATTCAAAATTCATCACGGCAAGAGCAAAACACTCGCGCCAAAAGCAAAACACTCACCGCAAAAGCAAAACGCTCACGGCAAAATCAAGAATGGCGGTCAGCGGTTGTCCAAGTACGTGGTGTACCGTTTCACAATCAACACGACGTAGATTTCCCGGTACACCACGTACTTGGACAACCGCTTACCATTAACCGCTGACCGCCATTCTTGATTTTGCCGTGAGCGTTTTGCTTTTGCCGTGAGTGTTTTGCTTTTGCCGCGAGAGGTAGCATGAACTTCAGGGTCTACAGTACTTAAGTCATGTACAATATCAGATGTTTGTACCTTTTAATGGTTCTTATTCAAAATTTCTGATGATCATCGTAAAAGTAACCTGTCAGTGCATAATATTTCCACTTCCCGGGGCTCAAATTTCCACTCTGTGCTGACACCTAGTAAATATGTACAGCATCAGATAGCAAAAACTGTGCTCCACATCTCACCAAACCGTAATGTTTTCATATTATATTAAGTAATTTCCACCATAAAATTGCTTATAGCAATGATTTAAGTTTAAGTTAATAACAGAATTGCTCCCTGTAGGGAGTTGCATTTCCAGCCATGCATGCCATGTGGAGCAGCTGGGCCCCACCTTTAGAGAGAAGTAAACTTTGCATCCTTTCTTACGCAGGTAATGTGGTGCTTGCAGTTTGAGCAATCAGTAGTTTATTTGAAGTAAAATGAATGCAAGTTTTCTTTTGAACTCATAGGGTAGTTTTCCTGTGTTCAGTTTTACATTTATCATGAGATTAAAGACAGCAATAAGCTGAGTTTAACAGTCAAATCAATGACAGAGATAACTTTTTGTACCATAATAATTATGTAATGACCGCCAAGCTGATGAATGGTAAATCATAATATATTGAATTGTGATTAAAATGTCTGGGGTTTATTATATTGTGAACCCTAACACTTTATACCCGTAATAACCTTTTGTGTTAATACCATTTTGGCAGAAAAAGTACCCCTTTCATATACCTTAAGTTGAAGAAAGGCACCGCCCATATTATGAATAAATCTTGTCATTTTCATATACTTGTAGTGGTCAATAAATTCAATGATGTAGCCATAAGGTGCATCTGAAATACTTTAATACTTTCCGGAATACCTTAATTAAGAGCGTGTCCGTGTAAGAGCCGACCACTCAAATTTTCGTGGAAAATAGATCGCCTCTATTTTTTCTACACAAGTCAAACAACATATGCAATGAACGAAAATGCCCTTTATTTCGATAGATTCGCTCTTTTAATTTTTTGAGGAGTTTTTTTTTGTAGGCACCCCGAAAACAACACAAACCGGAAATTGACACCCCAAAAATTGGGGGTTACGCTATGCTTGCTCAAACTTCGCACATTCAATGAAACAACCTAACTCTTTCAGAATTACTGCATAATTCTTTCTTCTTTCCACACAACTGAAAAACCATCTGCTTATCTTAAACGCAAGCAAAGTTATGACGTCTTAACGTGATCCGCTTAAAGATGTCTTTGCCATCTTTGCTGACATAGCCCCCAAACAAACAGAATTTTTTTCAAAAGTGGGACCGCTTCATGAATGATGACTGTTATCAGCGTAATGTACTAAGCCTAAGCTACAATTATCTGTATTAAAAGTTGTGGGCACTCATAATTTTGATACGCAAAAAATTCGACAAAGTAGCGGAAATTTCAACAATTTGTGTGGAAATGACGAATCTCATCCGTTGACTAAAATGCAGTTTTGAGTTTCTCAGCGAACTTTTTGACATCTCCTGATTAGATTTATTGAGTTTTAACGCTTGGAGAACTACATGAGACTTGCTTTACGGCAAATCTCTCAAGCCTTGCTTTGAATTCTACTGCGGTACTGACCACTACTGATCCAGCGTCACCGGCCTTTCCGTCACGCATCACGCATTCTTCGTTGAAGCAGGGGTTGATTTAAAATCTCGTATTCCCAGAGAAATGGACAGCCTTGTTAGATTATATTATACGTTTTCAACACCTTGTCTTTTCATTACATGTATCTTGGTTCTCATAAGCGTGCTCTAATTTTTGTTGTGATATAGCTAAGGCCGGTAGTGTAAACACTTGCGGTCAATGTCAATAAGCACTTAATGACTGGCCACAAGGGAAACAGTGAGTTTTGTTTCCCCGAGACCCTCAATGTTCCCCGAGGCGAAGCGAAATATAGAAAGAGCTCCGAAAAAAAAATGATTCGCTTGACGCCATTGCATAAACTGGCTGCACTCGCAAAATTGAGCGGCTGCCAAAACCAACCTGTCCTATCGAAAAATCACGATAACAGTCTTTTTCTTTGCAGCTAACAAAAAATATAGACAGTGCTAAAGTTGCTTTGGCGTCTTCTTATGCTTAACTCGAGCATTTTGAGTTTGATTTGATCAGGAGCAGCATACTTTGTTGTAAATTACACAAGTACTTTCCTACCTGGCGACGGCGATCGACGAGCGAGTTGACGAACGTGGGCAACCCATTTTTGACGCCAAACCAAAAGCTTGGAGACACAAAACGTTCATATTTTCCCTTTTGTTAATCTGCACGATATGTTTTTGCGACTATAAATCCCTTTTCTTGAATAATGAATGCCGTCTCTAATGAGAAACGTTGTCCTACTTCAATGGCTTTTCAACATCAGGCCGACTGGTACACAAATTTCCCGCGGTTTCAAGGTGCACAACTTGATCACGTGCAAGTCCAAAGTTCAAGTTGTTGTTTCCCTAGGGAGTCATTGAGTTTTGACCAATGGCACGTGACACGTTCTCCTCCAATCAGGAAACGTATTTGAGTTGGGAGGTATAAAAACACCATTTGTTCACTACTCACATTTGACATTTCTTTAGTGAGTTTCTTTTCATGAATTTCAATTACTAATAAATTAGTTGAGCCCATTGAGGTATTTTAGTGCAAGGCGATATGATATTTCTTAGTGCAAGGACGCTTTTAGACTGATCTGTTTGGCGAAGGGAGAGGGGGAAAAAGTGAAAACCACAACTGAGAAAGTTCCCGGAAGTATGTTCACCAGAAAGCGAGAGATCTAAAACATTTCCCGCGATTACATGCCGAATTACAATGTTTATCTGCACGACAAGATGATGGTGCTAAAATCGCAAAATCGTACCTAACTTTACATGAAATTGCTTCATAACCTGGCTGTTGGCACGATTGCAATCAAATCAAATTAACTTAAGGTGGGATTCTACCTGATTAGGAGTGAAATTTGAAGTAGTTTTAAAAAGGAATTGTTAAGATTAAAATGGGTTAGGAACACTACCAGACAGTTGACCTCCTCAAAAAAGAGCGCCAGGTTGGTAAAGGACTGTTTGGTGTCCGCCGGTCTATTAATTCTTCACTTTAAATTTCAATAGGCCTCTTGCACTAAGAGGTCACGTGACCAATGCCTCCCTTTAATAGCGAGTTGTAATCTTGCTGATGCCAAAAATTGACAGAACACATAAAAATTATCTTACACCCGAAATTTGAGAGGAAACACATTTAAGGACGTTCGCGCCCAAAAACTTCCCACGTACAGATTTTTTAAAAACTTTGACTGCAGGTAGAAAATGATAAGATTAGAAGAAAAACGTAAAAAAAATCGGGGGTCACCGAACTCGTTTTGAAGATAAGGCGCATCACAGATCATAGCATTTCTAGGATTTCCAGCCACTGAGGCGATTCTGGACGGATTCATTACTATCGGCATATATTTAAGTTGAAGAATGATATCTAAGTTATGTGTGTTTAACATAGCATATATAGGCCTATTTGATATATTTTTGCTACATTGGCCATTAAATCACCTAGAATTAGCCTTAAAAAAATACAACTTCTAAGCTACGCACACCTGTATCCATGTACCAATTCGACCCTATTTGAATGGTATATGAGAAATAATTAAAACTTCCCACGTACAGATTTTTTTTGTTTTTTAGTATAATGGAAAGAATCAGAAAAGGAAGCGATCTGCCGAAAAAAAAGTGGGGGTCACCGAGCATCCAACAAAAATATTCGCACACAAAGTTAACGCAAAGGTCATCAGCCCTATGTTTTGTTGAGTTTTCGACTCCGTGCGCGCGCTTAAAAATGACGTGGCACGCGCGTGACCAATGAATAGCGTGCGCACTAGAGATGCGCAGTAGCAATGGGCGCGAACGTCCTTAAGGGAGATATTTTATGGTACTTTGACTTTTCAACAATTTAGTACGATTTGTATTGGCCGCCATGTTGGAGGGCATACTTTTGCCCTCCAACATGGCGGCCAAAACTACTTTTTGTTTATATCTTGTTAAATGTTTGATAGTTACGTACTATAAACGCTACCACATCATCTTTTCAACATTTTCCTTGAAGTTTAAGTGCAAAATTTGTGTCAGAAAACGGTAATTCATAATTTTAAAAGTCAAGTTTTGGTCACGTGACCAGCTACAGACTTTCTCATTTAAAGCAAATGGTGCGGGTTTAAAAAACCAAATAGCTATTATTTTGTCTCAGAGATGACCCACTAATAGTGTTTCGAAGGCAAAATCATATAACTTTCATTTTCATAAAAACGATGTCACATTACCTCTTAGTGCGAGTGGCCTATTTTCCAAATCCATCAAATCTTCAACATTTCATATTTTCCTCAATTTGATCTATCTTTCAAGAAAAAATATCTCTTTCACGAAATGCCCAAAAATCCCCCAAAAATTTACTTAACCCGCAAAACATTGGTAAATGTTCTAAGTGGAGGGATTTGACGTTGCTTGAAACGTGAACGAGATATTGGCACAAAGGCCACGTTGAGCGACGTCAAAAGAGCCTTTAGGTAAAATCTCGCAATAATAGTTTTCGAAAGGGACGGACCATCCGGGTTAGAAATGTGATGAGGGGGGAGTGTGGGGAGAAAAAATATTCATGCCAGGGAGGATGACTGAAAAAAATGCGCAAAGACGAAGTGAAAAAAAAAAATTCCAGCAGAGTAATGAATTACATTGTCGGGTTCACAAACTGTACCCACCTGACCCATGTAGTTTAAGGCCTGGGTCAAAGGCTTTCACTGGTGAAAATAATCTATTAATTATATTTCTAAAAGTATAAATGGCAATGGAACCAGATTTAGCACACAGTAAGATTTGAACGTCCTGAAAATTTCAAAGTAGAATTGGTACTTCTGACAGGTCACGTGACGTGTCACGTGAGGCTTAGCGGAAAATAGCCGTTATTTGAGGAATTGGTAGCGGTTTTTAGTAATATCATCCAGCAAACGCGCAATTTAGATGCAGGGCAATTATTTTCATCCTCTCACGTTTGGAATGACCGTCCCTCTTTTCGCAGCAAAAAATTATAGGGTGAAAGGTGTTTTTTTAAAAAAAATTCGACGGCTTTTGATCATTTATATCTGCTAAAAATGAAAACACAGCAAGGCAGATAATTTAAATTTTCATCGAAATGGCTTATTTATTTAACAAATAAAGAAGCCTAAGCCGTGTATTACACTGTGATAAAACACGATGGTCATTTGAGAACACGAGGGAAATGAAGAAAACACGAGCCGCAGGCGAGTGTTTTCTACATTTCTCGAGTGTTCTCGAATGACCGGAGTGTTTTATGTAATATTTCAAAAACGAGTGCGAGGGTTTCATCAGGTTTCCAAACGCGAGAAACATTTGAAACCACGAGGCTGCAGGCCGAGTGGTTTTATTTTTTTTCGAGCGTTTGGAAACCTGATGAAACCCGAAGCACGGCACGAGTTTTTGAAATTACTTCTCCAACAAAGAAAATTAGTTTAAATTATCATTTGAATATGATTTCCCAATTCAACTATTATATTTGAGACGTGAAATGTGCATGATCCTCAAAACAATGTGCATGATGTGCATGATCTTATCACCTAATATTGCTGCGCTGTGACAATTTTTGAATATTCATCAACTGATGTCACGTTGTTACCAAGCTGTTTGTCAGTTCCGAGCGAACACGTTGCTTCACAGAGCAAATGGCAGAGTGCAGATTTAGACCTCCTAAAACTAGCGAAGAAGAGGAAAAGTGTGTGGCCAGCGCAATTCCGAGGTAACGTGTGCATTTGGTCTGATAAAATTTCTAACGTCAGTGCCGTTTTAGGTCGGAAGTGTACAGCAATGTTGAAAGTGAACCAAAACACGAAGTCGCCACCATCGAGCGAGAATTTTAATTTAGAAAAAGAATGGGCTTTTCTGTTTTGGGTAGTTTAAAAACTGCACCGCTACATTCAACGTTAGCAGTAAATAATTTAGGTTTAAAGTTTGTTTCGTAAAATGTGTGATTAAATGAACTTGTTTATCGCCACGTGTTTTTGTTGCTTTATGAATATGCAGATTAAGAAATCGTTTCAAACACGGGTTTCTTTCATAGCCGTGTTTTCAACTCATCTTTCATTGGGTTTCTAAACTCATCCACCTGACTAGAATAAGATGCTCTGGTTGGGTAAGAGCTGCATGAATAATTAATGAGTTTGAGAACACAATGTAATACACGGCTTAGGCTTCTTCATTTGCTTTAAAATATAGATTTTACGCGCGCAAAACAATATAAGACGCCTTTTCTATGTTTTATACTCTGATAAAACATGGGTTTTTGACCAATCAGAGAGCGCGCAGGGTCCTATCTATATTTTAATGATCAATATGATAGATTCACCACCAATTCGCCGATTTACCAAATTTTAACAAAATGATTACGTAGCATGTCACGTGTTCAGAATAATTTGTTAAGGCAAGGCAGGACGTCGAGCTTTATAATCAGGAAAAAGTTCAGCTTGTTAAAACAAATAGAACAAGAGATATAGCTGCCCAACCATAATTCTACTTTACATTCCTGACTCAGGCCTTAAACGGCTTTGGCAGCCACTTCAGTACTGCAGTTTTAATTTCTTGGTCCTGGTGGAATTCTCTACGATAAAGAAAACGGACATTTTCCCTTTCAAGTCTGATACATTTCGTGTGTAGCAACCTCACCTTGGACAATGATAGCCAAACACCCTTGCAGAAAAACTCTTGTGGATAACCATGGCTTAAAAGTGATTGTGAAAAAGCGTGCGCTACAAACAGCCCACATACCGTGTCAGTTTAAAAGCCTCGAAATATTGGAGTGATTTCACAACTGACATTTATAAATGACGATTGTGGCTACAGAGGTGTACACCTATACACTTCTCCTAAGATGACCGCCAAGAAACGTCGTAATCCGGCAGACACTCATGGAGGTGTTAACACAAATGTGTGTTTAGTATGGGCTTTTTCAATCTAGTTTAGGTTATTGGCAAGCAAAGTAAACGACGCATTATCGTTGTTCAAGTCCAAACGATACATTTTATAAATGTTTCGGCTGAAAATCGTGGTAAACGCACCAAAAATTGCTTCAATTTTGCAAAATGTTTTCGGAGGCATGAAACCCCCAGACCCCCTAGTGGAATAGGTCATGTGGCCCCACATTTGCTACTGGACGGTCACTCGCACAACCCTAGCTTAAACCTTGAATCACTGCATGTTAAGAATGACTTTTATTACCAGAGTAATGAAGCAATAAAATTGATATTTCCCTAAACATCAAACCAAATAGGCAATGCCGCGAGCCCCATTTTAGACAATAGCACGTGGATGTGCCTGATACTTGGTTATATCTACCCTTGTAAAACTTTGGCAGGAAAGCAAAACGACCGTGTGGAAGTTTAAAAATATTTTAAAATTTTTAAAAGTAGTGGATTTAGCTGTGCAATGCTTCCAGGGAAATCGTTTGCGAATTGCACAAAACTGCGTGTCCGGGTAATTCAGGTGTCAAAATTGGTTTCTCTAAGAATACTATGAAGAGAAAACTCTGTCTTAATCTAGTATGCCCTATAATTTTTTAAAAATTGGCAAGACTGGGATGCCATACTTTTATGAGTCTGATACGAATACTTGTCTTGGTGAGACTTCGCACACAGTATCATGTTACTCGATTTACGAGGCGTCAAATCAAGCGGTGTCTTAGGCATATTTGCTGTTTAATTAGAAGCATCGGAAAGGCATGGTATCCGTAAAAAGGTCTATTTCGGATATCAGCTAGGGTAAAAATCTCTCTATGAGCTCTCCTGATTTATTAGCAACTTTAATTATTAGCGGAAAAGAGTCTCCCGAACGGTCAAATTATGTGGGTTAGCGAACGAATGTTGTTGACATTGACCCCAACTGTTTACACTACCGGCTTCGGCGATGACTCAACTAAAATTAATATTACAGCAATCTTTTAAAAAGCAACAAGAAAATAAAAGGAGAAGGTGTTGAAAAAGTATGAAATAATCATAAAAGGCTGCTCATTTCTATGGGGATAAGACATTTTAAATCAACGCCTTCTTCAACCACGAATGCGTGATGCGTGACGGAACGGTCGTGATGACGATCGGTAGTGGTCAGTCAAAAGAAACGTGAGGCTTGAGATATTTCTCGATATTTTGGCGTAAAATAAGTCTCATCGAGTTCTCCAAGCGTTAAAACTCAATAAATCTACTCAGGTAATGTCTAAAAGTTCGCTGAGAAACTCAAAACCGCATTTTAGTCATCGGATGAGATTCGTCATTTCCACACAAATTGTTGAAATTTCCGCTACTTTGTCGAATTTTTTGCGTATCAAAATTATGAATGCCCACAACTTTTAATACAGATAATTGTAGGTTAGGCCTAGTAAATTACGGTGATAACAGTCATCATTCATGAAGAGGTCCCACTTTTGAAAAAAATCTGTTTGTTTGAAGGCTATGTCAGCAAAGATGCCAAAGACATCTTTAAGCGGATCACGTTAAGACGTCATAACTTTGCTTGCGTTTAGGATAAGCAGATAGTTTTTAGTTGTATGGAAAGACGAAAGAATTATGCAGTAATTCTGAAAGAATTAGGTCGTTTTATCAAATGTGCAAAGTTTGAGCAAGCATAACGTAACCCCCAATTTTTGGGGTTTCAATTTCCGGTTTGTGTTGTTTTCGGGGTGCCTACAAAAAAAAATTCCTCAAAAAATTAAAAAAGCGAATCTATCGAAATAAAGGGCATTTTCGTTCATTGCATATGTTGTTTGACTTGTGTAGAAAAAATGAAGGCAATCCATTTTCCACGAAAATTTGAGTGGTCGGTTCTTACACGGACACGCTCTTAAGAATGACTAAATGACAGATTTCCCTAGCCTTTCATACTGTATACCTCAACATGTGAATTTCCTACCCTTTCATATACCTGAAGACTAGAGGTTCCCTTCAGCATTAGCCTCCCACTATAGGCCATTAGGGAGTTTAAGCAAATCACTACAGCTGGTGCTGCTACGACTGGTCCTACTATGGCCACTATGACTGAAAAGGTCTGGGTAGCATATGTCTCGGTGGTCTGCCAAATTTAGGGAAAGCAAAATACAAAAAACTCAGAAACATGAGCTAAGGAGTTTAAACTATCTTACAGTCTTTCCTGTAAAACCGTGAACACCAGAGAAAATTTCTGGAATGTTTTTTTGTTTCGCAACAAATTAGAAGCAAGATAAAACCGCAAAAGATAACCGCCAAACCGCAGCATGCATTAGTCACGACTTGATTCGAAACAACAAGCTGGCTTTTTCTTCCAAAGAACTGGCTTTTCTTCCACGACTAACCTTCAAAAACCAAACTACCGAATTCGGAATACACCTAGAAGCGAGCGTAAATTGTCAAAATTTACGACGGTGCAAGTTTTCAGATGAAGGCTTCTCGACCGTACAAAAAAATACGGATCGAAAATCACCAATCACAGCCAACTCGCATGACCCTGTGAACTGCACGCGAAGCACGCCGGTCAGCCCCACTTCTGATCGGTTCATTATTTTTTGCTCTCAGACGGGCTGTCTAGCCTTGTCTGATCCTATCTACTCGATTCAACATC
>JAHPZR010022057.1:0-7500 GCA_019787425.1 Platygyra sinensis
CCGTAATATGTCACTAAACATATCATTGATATCTATTCTTTGCATATAAATAAGCTGAAATACAAAAAGAACAATTTCAGTATTTATAAACGATAAAATTGAAGTTTTGTCATGGAAGAAAAGCCAGCTCGTTGTTTCGAATCAAGTCGTGGCTGATCTATGCTGCAGTTTGGCAGTTATCCTTTGTGGTTTCATCTTGTATTTGATTGGTCGCGAAACAATAAACATTCCAGAAATTTTCTCTGGTGTTCACGGTTTTACGGGAAAGACGGTAATAGTTTCTCACAGCCAGAGGGCTTGACTCAAAGAACAATGGCCATTATTCACCATGCTAGGATGAACAGATTATTTCTGAGTGAAAGCGGATACCATACTCTTTGTACAATAACAACAATTTGATTATGAAATATATAATTTCATAGACAAATATCTCAAAGAACATTGAGTGAAGAACACAAAACATCAATACTCAAAAAAGCAAAAAAAAAAGAATTGTATAGTTATCCAGATATAAAACATCTTCACTAAACCCCCAAAGCAAACTTAACCAAAGAAAAACAACCTCGAGTTCAACACGGATGTTTCACTTGGTACTCACTTCTCCATTCCAACACCTTTGCCAAAATATATCGTAAATTCATGATACGGATTTTTTTTTATTTTTTTTTTTAGTTCAGTCCTCTTCGCTCCATCCAGAGCATAGGGCCTCCACTGCAGCTTTGCATCAGACCCGGTTTTGTGCAGTCCATTTCACTTGATTCCATAACATCCCCTCATGCTCCTGCTGTGTGGTTCTCTTCTATGACTTCTTTGGTCTGCCCTTCCTCCTAGCTTCCCGAGGGTTCCACTCGAGGGACAGGCATGTGATATTGGTGGCAGGTTTCCTCAGCATGTGGCCAATCCATCTCCATTTTCGTCTCCGTATGGTAACTTCAATCCTCTCCTGCTTGGTACGCTGCCACAGCTCCTCATTGAAGATCTTCCTTGGCCACTACACCCCTTAGATGTACCGATGCCTACGATGGTGAAAGTCTGGAGTTGGGCAATGATCTTTGTTAGTCTCCAAGTCTCAGACCCATAAAGCAGAACCAACTTCACGTTAGAATCGAAGATCCTTATCTTTGTCTGCAGAGAGATGAACTTTGATCTCCATATTGGTCTTAAAACGGAGAAAGCGGCTTGTGCCTTCCAGCATCTGGCCTCAACATCCTCCTCTGTGCTGCCAGTGGTGGTGTCAAGGCTGCCAAGGTATGTGAAGGCTGTTACCTGCTCCAGGCTCTCTCCTCCACAGCTGATTGTTCCCGTGTTTGCCGGGCACCGAATCCTCATCTCCTTGGTTTTGGCTGATTTACCTTGAGTCAGACTCTGGCAAAGTCTAAGTCCTCTAACTTCTGCAACAGGGTAAGTTGGATCCCTGTCATTATCACCAAGTGCTTGACGAGATACCCAGTCTAGTGCCACTAGGAAGAGGAGGAGGCTGAGGAGGCACCCCTGGCAGACCCCAGTACTCATGCTGGAGGGTTCTGTCATATCACCATCAAGCAAAACCCTTGCTTGGAAGCCATCATAAAAGACCCGGATCATCCTCGCGATTTTCTCAGGGAATCCTTAATCCTCTCTAGAATAATCTTACAAAGAACTTTGCTTGCAACAGAGAGGAGCATAATGCCTCTCCAGTTCTTAGATAGGGACAGATCTCCTTTCCTGGGAAGTTTAACCAAGAGGATCATCTTCCAATCTTGAGGAATGACCTCCTCACTCCAGATCTTATTGAGCAGGGAGTGGAGAACCTTGGATGAAACCAGTCCTCCCTCCTTCCAGGCCGCTGGGGGGATGTTGTCACACTCAGCAGCCTTCCTGTTCTTCAGAGCTTTCAAGGATCGCTTGACCTTGCCATGGTGATATGTCCTGTTCGGATGTCTAGCAGTCAGTAAGAATGGCTGGATTTTCTGGTGCAGGCCTGTTCAAGACATCCTGGAAATATCCCTTCCATTGATTAAGTTGGTCGTCTACCACCCTGTTTGTATTCTTAACCAGTTTGCTCTGGGTAGTTCTTCGCCCACTAAGCAGCCTTGTGGTGTCGTAGACCTTCTTCATTCCCTTTGCTCTGCTGCTACCTCTGCTTCTTGTGCAATTTCATCAATTCTCCTCCTCTTGTCCCTCCTGCAGCTTCTCTTGACCTCATGATCCTTTTTGTTGTACAGTGGAACCCCGATATAACGATATGCCAAGGGAGCAGTTGAGTTAGATCGTTATATCAAGGTATCATTATATCAAGACTCCCGATATAACGATATTGCCGTAGAGTAACCGAAAATATCATTATATCTGGGTAAAATTAACATGTACTTTTTTACTACATATGAGTATCAAATGACTCACAAATGTAGCATTTCAAGAACGCAGCACAAGAACGCAGCAATGTCCTTAAACAATTTGCAAAGCATTAGACGTTGTCAAGGTTACACAACAAAGTCTGGGGTATGAATCGTAAAAGGGAAACAAGACAAAACTTAACCACTTGAAGTTGCGACTGTAATCGTCTGTACTTTTCGCTGTTTGCATTTTCATTGTTTTTTTTTAACATTTAACAGACACTTAGTCATTAATTAAAGTACTCTTCAAGTTTGGTTTGCCTCATTTGTTTTATTTGCAATCTTGAAAACGCATCCTCCATCGCTGAAAGACAGGAAGGGAATTCTCTCTCTCGTTCGCCCGAATCGTCCAACGTAATAATAAAATCTCTAATTGCTTTGACAGCTTCAGTAGCTTGCACAGCAGTCGATCAGGCCTAGGGGCATAGGTTTGATCACTGATATATCATCATCAGAGTCTGATCGAGTCTGACTCGTCCCCTTCACAGCTAGCATGCACGACTAGTTGGACTGCCTCCAAAACTTCCCTTTCCGCGTCATTTTCCTTCATTTGATTCTCTGTGGTAACATCTTCATCAGCACGAACCACATAATCCTCACGATACTCATGCTGTTGCCATAAAACGAATAGAGGGCAGAAAGCGCAAGCAAGTCATCGTCAGCCACGTTCCAATGACACTGTCACGAATCTTTCATTTATTTTTGAAACATGGAGGGCAGAGTTTCATTCAAGTTAAAGGAAAACGCAGGAACAAAGGCATCGGCCTTGAAATCCCGGCGACGTATACGTTTTCCTCACAAGAAGGAGTCAAAAATATTAAAACTGAAAGAACTATTAAATGACAAGGAGGATAAAGGGGCATTGTAAACTGAAAGCTGTTGACAGAAACGTTACAGATTACGGTACTCAATGTTTTGTTTAAAGTGTATCTGAGTCAGTACTGATGTGTTATATCGGGAAGATTTTACGCTCAATGTGCTAAAAACTCATCGTGATATCGGGGATATTGTTATATCGAAGATGGTTATATCGGGGTTCTGTCCCATACATTTTACTGTAACTTTTGCCGGGACATAGCATATTTAGCAATTATTGAATGAGGCTGAGTAGGATATGAAGAATTCTGCCGATCAAGGAGGGTGTTATCCACAGAGGCCGAAGGCCAAGGTGGATAACACCCTCCGAGATCTGCAGAATTCTTCATATCCTACGAAAGCCGAATTCAACAAATGCTTTATTATTCATTCAAAATATTTTCCCGTTTCGCTCTTTGTTTTTCCGCTCACCAAAATTAACATAATCTCGTCCCCAGGTTTTCTCGGTCAACGGTTCAATAATATGCAGCGGGCTGCACTTTTGACATCATTGGTTCAATAAGTTTCAGCGGGCTGCCACTTTTGACGTCATTGATTCAATATGACGAAGATTCTTTCCAAATTTGGTCAACAGCAGCTGGTTATAGTGAATTATGCGTGTGGTTTTAACCAATCAGAAATAGGGAAGTATTTTGAATGAATAATAATTATCGTTATAACGGGGATATCTTATATCGAGGATCGTTGTATCGGGGTTCCACTGTACATGTTTGTTGCAGCCAGCTTCTGCTTTCTGGTCTTAACAGCTTCTAGCTTTACTTTCAGCACACACCTCTCCTCAACAAGTTTCCAGGTGTCTTTGCTCATCCATGCCTTCCTCTCTCTCCTGACCTTGTCAACTACTTTCTTGCAGGTGGATCAATACATTTCTTTGATCTTACTCCACTCCTGTTCAACATCTAGCTCTGCCTGCTCGTCATCATCCGATCCACATTTTGGTCCCTGAGCCTGTATGTGCAGTATTTCCTTTATGTTGACTTAGGCTTCTTCACGGCCAACAGCTTCATCTTGACCTCAGCCACGACTAGGTGGTGGTCTGATCTGACATCACCCTAATGTCCGGCACCAAGCTCCTCCATGTTCTGTTTATAGCAACATGGTCAATCTGGTTCCCTGAGGTCCCATCCGGGGATCTCCATGTGAGCTTGTGGGAGTTCTTGTGCGGGAAGAGTTTTCCACGATTACAAGCCCATTTGATCCACAGACATCACAAAACATTTCGCCATTCTTATTGATCACTCCTTCACCATGAGTCCCCATAGATGCTTCCTGATTACTATTGTCTGAGACGACCTTTGCATTGAGGTCACCGATAACCATGATAAGGTCTCTCGTCTTCCTTTTGTTGAAGGCAGTCTGAAGCTAGTAATAAAAGTCTTCTTTCACTTCTTCCTCAGCCTCATTGGTTGGTGCATAGACTTGGATGATTACGGTGCTCTGACACTTAGACTCAAACCTAGCATAGATAATCCACTCAGAGATTGGCTCCCACTTCTTCAAGCTCTTTCCGGCTGCCTTTGACAAGATTAATGCAATACCTTTCTCTTGTGGCGCATCATCACCTGCCAGATCAGAACAGAGCATGGTCTCTCCAGTTGTCAAATGGACCTTCCCGGCCCCTGTCCATCTTGTTTTGCTAACTCCTAGGATAGCAAGGTTCAGCTCCACATTTCCTTGGCTACTTGGCATGGTTTGCCAAGTTGCCTGCCCATGGAAGTGAAGCACCTAGGGACCTCACAGTCCCCACCTCTTTGGGGGTGCCTCATTGTGGTGTAGGTCTGAACTAAGGTCAAAAGTTGGGTGGAAACACTCCAATGTCTCCTGAGGCTAATAGCTGCATGTGAAGCTCCCCGGTTAACCACCCATCAAGTAGATAAAGGCGGTTAGGAAACTAACACTACAGCTATACCTTTCCGGACGGTCCCACAGGACTGGAAGGGCAAGTAACTTCTACCCATCCCAACAACACCACAGGGGGTCAAACCATGATGCCTTCAAGGTCAAAGCTTTTGTCCCCAAGTACCGTGCCCAAATTGGGTCATGGAATGTGCAAACTAAGTATCATCAGATGATACGGATTTACAAGCTTTTAATTATGAGATTTAACCTTGACACAATCTTTGAGCTAAATTGACTTTAAGGGATATAGTATCCAATGGAATTCTTAAAATACCATGAAGACACCTGTTGAAAAGGGCCAGAGAAGCAAAATAAATATGACACAGTGGCCACTATGGCAAAACATCCTGATTCACATTGTCAGATTTCATGCTATGGCTAAATGCAACTGACATACATGCGCAGTGTCTCATTTTGGGAAAATGTACCTCCGGTGGGCGTATCAGAACCAGCCGTAGCGATTTGCTTTGACTCCCTAATAATTATAGGGATACCCCTCAGGGATATCTGAAGGTCAAGGCCTAGGGTGCATGGCCCTAAGTGACATCTGATAGACTGGAAGGTCCTCCTAGCAAATTGCTTTTCACTGTCTTGTACAAAACAAGGAGAATTTGAGAATTTGCTTTTTTCCATACACCCCTTCATTTAGGCAAAGAACCTCCAAGCCAACAAAGAGAACTCTCTTTATCCAGCAATACAACAATCCAGATGTAAAAATGGCCAGTAAATACAATTATCTTTGACCAGATCTAGCCTGCATTGCAGAAGGAAAATTTCCTGGCCATGTTCATCACACAGATCACACTCTGAAAATGCTATTTTAATTATTAGTAATTTCCTTTGTTTTCTTTTCCTTATAAGGCCTTAATATGGGAACGATACTTGGAATGCCAATTGCTGGGTTGATGTGTGCATCAGACATTTGGGGAGGTTGGCCATCTGTATTTTATATATCTACGAGTAGTTCATTTGCATAGTGTCGAGGTCCGAGTCGGTGTTCCAGATTGTGAACAAATCGTGAAAAAGAAATGTTTCGTTGTCTTTTGTACTGAGATACTACAAACACTCTCACCGACGTTTACCAAAAGGCTACTAACATCATGTGTGTTTCTTTCACATAGTGAAACTTTACACTGCGAAAATAAAATAGACAAGGAGATCGAAATCTTATTCGAGTTGATTAAAAGCGTCATCGTAACTTTTCTGATTATTGTGCTGTATTCACATATTCAGTTCAACTAAGCTTTTAATATGTTCTTAAACATTAATCAACCTTAAACATATTCAGAAACTAGAGAATTATATGAGTTCGATGTACGTATTCACACCAAAGTGCGAAGTCCAATTGTCATCATGATGTTTTACTAGCTAGCTGTGCAAAACACGCATCGGCGGGCGCTCTTATTCATCGACAACAGACAATTTATTGGATTTTTACACAAACAAAACTAAGCAGGATCTACGGGCATAAACCTATTGTCACTTATTGAGCCTAAAGGCTGCTATATCTAAACATATCCAACTAGTTTTTTTTTTTCTGCGTTATGGAAAAGCTGTAATCTTCTTCATATGTAAAATTTAGATTGGAGTAAATTATGTGAAGTTCTTGCAAAAGGAGCTGCGGAACTCAACTTGATCAGCGATATAAAGCGGGACATCCTAAATTCGGCACTGTCTTCACTCAAACTGGAGCAGCTCAGGCGGCGAAAATACTTAAGCAAAATTCCAAACAGCCATAAAGGCGTTGAGTTGTGGGCCAAAAGCATAACCGATTTCGGGAATTTCGGACGCCATTTCCCCTGCGCGACATCCGCGAAAATGCTCGCAGCAATGTACGAGCGTGTGCCGCAGGCGGTGGCCCAATTTGTCCTAAAAATAGAAAAATTGTCCCATATCATGAGGCCAACCCCAATACTAGAAATGGCGCGCGCTTACGGTCTCCGTCCCTTATTATGGCTCTGTTTATATATTGTCATTTTAGTTCCACTGCAATAACAACACCTCAAACAGGCTTCTGTGTAAATATCTCAGCTGGGAGTCTGGGTAAGAGGTTATGAAGGTTAGCGGGAAGCTGACAGATTGACAAAATGGTGGAAAGAGCGTTGCTGATCGTGTTCTGTTGCCAGTCACTGCCGCCATTCATCAAAATAACGAAGAGAAACCAGCAATGCGTTGGTCTTTTGAAATGGGAATTAGGGTTGAAAGTGACAAGAAGTTGTTCGATTTTATTACCCGACTTTTGGAAGGATATGGTATCGGTGATCGATGCAGCCAGCTGAAAATATCAAAATATAAAGTCGCAATCAGCATGAAAGACGGAACGATTCTCAGCCTGTACAGCAATATTCCT
>JAHPZR010022058.1:0-10766 GCA_019787425.1 Platygyra sinensis
TCCCGTAATATGTCACTAAACATATCATTGATATCTATTCTTTGCATATAAATAAGCTGAAATACAAAAAGAACAATTTCAGTATTTATAAACGATAAAATTGAAGTTTTGTCATGGAAGAAAAGCCAGCTCGTTGTTTCGAATCAAGTCGTGGCTGATCTATGCTGCAGTTTGGCAGTTATCCTTTGTGGTTTCATCTTGTATTTGATTGGTCGCGAAACAATAAACATTCCAGAAATTTTCTCTGGTGTTCACGGTTTTACGGGAAAGACGGTAATAGTTTCTCACAGCCAGAGGGCTTGACTCAAAGAACAATGGCCATTATTCACCATGCTAGGATGAACAGATTATTTCTGAGTGAAAGCGGATACCATACTCTTTGTACAATAACAACAATTTGATTATGAAATATATAATTTCATAGACAAATATCTCAAAGAACATTGAGTGAAGAACACAAAACATCAATACTCAAAAAAGCAAAAAAAAAAGAATTGTATAGTTATCCAGATATAAAACATCTTCACTAAACCCCCAAAGCAAACTTAACCAAAGAAAAACAACCTCGAGTTCAACACGGATGTTTCACTTGGTACTCACTTCTCCATTCCAACACCTTTGCCAAAATATATCGTAAATTCATGATACGGATTTTTTTTTATTTTTTTTTTTAGTTCAGTCCTCTTCGCTCCATCCAGAGCATAGGGCCTCCACTGCAGCTTTGCATCAGACCCGGTTTTGTGCAGTCCATTTCACTTGATTCCATAACATCCCCTCATGCTCCTGCTGTGTGGTTCTCTTCTATGACTTCTTTGGTCTGCCCTTCCTCCTAGCTTCCCGAGGGTTCCACTCGAGGGACAGGCATGTGATATTGGTGGCAGGTTTCCTCAGCATGTGGCCAATCCATCTCCATTTTCGTCTCCGTATGGTAACTTCAATCCTCTCCTGCTTGGTACGCTGCCACAGCTCCTCATTGAAGATCTTCCTTGGCCACTACACCCCTTAGATGTACCGATGCCTACGATTGGTGAAAGTCTGGAGTTGGGCAATGATCTTTGTTAGTCTCCAAGTCTCAGACCCATAAAGCAGAACCAACTTCACGTTAGAATCGAAGATCCTTATCTTTGTCTGCAGAGAGATGAACTTTGATCTCCATATTGGTCTTAAAACGGAGAAAGCGGCTTGTGCCTTCCAGCATCTGGCCTCAACATCCTCCTCTGTGCTGCCAGTGGTGGTGTCAAGGCTGCCAAGGTATGTGAAGGCTGTTACCTGCTCCAGGCTCTCTCCTCCACAGCTGATTGTTCCCGTGTTTGCCGGGCACCGAATCCTCATCTCCTTGGTTTTGGCTGATTTACCTTGAGTCAGACTCTGGCAAAGTCTAAGTCCTCTAACTTCTGCAACAGGGTAAGTTGGATCCCTGTCATTATCACCAAGTGCTTGACGAGATACCCAGTCTAGTGCCACTAGGAAGAGGAGGAGGCTGAGGAGGCACCCCTGGCAGACCCCAGTACTCATGCTGGAGGGTTCTGTCATATCACCATCAAGCAAAACCCTTGCTTGGAAGCCATCATAAAAGACCCGGATCATCCTCGCGATTTTCTCAGGGAATCCTTAATCCTCTCTAGAATAATCTTACAAAGAACTTTGCTTGCAACAGAGAGGAGCATAATGCCTCTCCAGTTCTTAGATAGGGACAGATCTCCTTTCCTGGGAAGTTTAACCAAGAGGATCATCTTCCAATCTTGAGGAATGACCTCCTCACTCCAGATCTTATTGAGCAGGGAGTGGAGAACCTTGGATGAAACCAGTCCTCCCTCCTTCCAGGCCGCTGGGGGGATGTTGTCACACTCAGCAGCCTTCCTGTTCTTCAGAGCTTTCAAGGATCGCTTGACCTTGCCATGGTGATATGTCCTGTTCGGATGTCTAGCAGTCAGTAAGAATGGCTGGATTTTCTGGTGCAGGCCTGTTCAAGACATCCTGGAAATATCCCTTCCATTGATTAAGTTGGTCGTCTACCACCCTGTTTGTATTCTTAACCAGTTTGCTCTGGGTAGTTCTTCGCCCACTAAGCAGCCTTGTGGTGTCGTAGACCTTCTTCATTCCCTTTGCTCTGCTGCTACCTCTGCTTCTTGTGCAATTTCATCAATTCTCCTCCTCTTGTCCCTCCTGCAGCTTCTCTTGACCTCATGATCCTTTTTGTTGTACAGTGGAACCCCGATATAACGATATGCCAAGGGAGCAGTTGAGTTAGATCGTTATATCAAGGTATCATTATATCAAGACTCCCGATATAACGATATTGCCGTAGAGTAACCGAAAATATCATTATATCTGGGTAAAATTAACATGTACTTTTTTACTACATATGAGTATCAAATGACTCACAAATGTAGCATTTCAAGAACGCAGCACAAGAACGCAGCAATGTCCTTAAACAATTTGCAAAGCATTAGACGTTGTCAAGGTTACACAACAAAGTCTGGGGTATGAATCGTAAAAGGGAAACAAGACAAAACTTAACCACTTGAAGTTGCGACTGTAATCGTCTGTACTTTTCGCTGTTTGCATTTTCATTGTTTTTTTTTAACATTTAACAGACACTTAGTCATTAATTAAAGTACTCTTCAAGTTTGGTTTGCCTCATTTGTTTTATTTGCAATCTTGAAAACGCATCCTCCATCGCTGAAAGACAGGAAGGGAATTCTCTCTCTCGTTCGCCCGAATCGTCCAACGTAATAATAAAATCTCTAATTGCTTTGACAGCTTCAGTAGCTTGCACAGCAGTCGATCAGGCCTAGGGGCATAGGTTTGATCACTGATATATCATCATCAGAGTCTGATCGAGTCTGACTCGTCCCCTTCACAGCTAGCATGCACGACTAGTTGGACTGCCTCCAAAACTTCCCTTTCCGCGTCATTTTCCTTCATTTGATTCTCTGTGGTAACATCTTCATCAGCACGAACCACATAATCCTCACGATACTCATGCTGTTGCCATAAAACGAATAGAGGGCAGAAAGCGCAAGCAAGTCATCGTCAGCCACGTTCCAATGACACTGTCACGAATCTTTCATTTATTTTTGAAACATGGAGGGCAGAGTTTCATTCAAGTTAAAGGAAAACGCAGGAACAAAGGCATCGGCCTTGAAATCCCGGCGACGTATACGTTTTCCTCACAAGAAGGAGTCAAAAATATTAAAACTGAAAGAACTATTAAATGACAAGGAGGATAAAGGGGCATTGTAAACTGAAAGCTGTTGACAGAAACGTTACAGATTACGGTACTCAATGTTTTGTTTAAAGTGTATCTGAGTCAGTACTGATGTGTTATATCGGGAAGATTTTACGCTCAATGTGCTAAAAACTCATCGTGATATCGGGGATATTGTTATATCGAAGATGGTTATATCGGGGTTCTGTCCCATACATTTTACTGTAACTTTTGCCGGGACATAGCATATTTAGCAATTATTGAATGAGGCTGAGTAGGATATGAAGAATTCTGCCGATCAAGGAGGGTGTTATCCACAGAGGCCGAAGGCCAAGGTGGATAACACCCTCCGAGATCTGCAGAATTCTTCATATCCTACGAAAGCCGAATTCAACAAATGCTTTATTATTCATTCAAAATATTTTCCCGTTTCGCTCTTTGTTTTTCCGCTCACCAAAATTAACATAATCTCGTCCCCAGGTTTTCTCGGTCAACGGTTCAATAATATGCAGCGGGCTGCACTTTTGACATCATTGGTTCAATAAGTTTCAGCGGGCTGCCACTTTTGACGTCATTGATTCAATATGACGAAGATTCTTTCCAAATTTGGTCAACAGCAGCTGGTTATAGTGAATTATGCGTGTGGTTTTAACCAATCAGAAATAGGGAAGTATTTTGAATGAATAATAATTATCGTTATAACGGGGATATCTTATATCGAGGATCGTTGTATCGGGGTTCCACTGTACATGTTTGTTGCAGCCAGCTTCTGCTTTCTGGTCTTAACAGCTTCTAGCTTTACTTTCAGCACACACCTCTCCTCAACAAGTTTCCAGGTGTCTTTGCTCATCCATGCCTTCCTCTCTCTCCTGACCTTGTCAACTACTTTCTTGCAGGTGGATCAATACATTTCTTTGATCTTACTCCACTCCTGTTCAACATCTAGCTCTGCCTGCTCGTCATCATCCGATCCACATTTTGGTCCCTGAGCCTGTATGTGCAGTATTTCCTTTATGTTGACTTAGGCTTCTTCACGGCCAACAGCTTCATCTTGACCTCAGCCACGACTAGGTGGTGGTCTGATCTGACATCACCCTAATGTCCGGCACCAAGCTCCTCCATGTTCTGTTTATAGCAACATGGTCAATCTGGTTCCCTGAGGTCCCATCCGGGGATCTCCATGTGAGCTTGTGGGAGTTCTTGTGCGGGAAGAGTTTTCCACGATTACAAGCCCATTTGATCCACAGACATCACAAAACATTTCGCCATTCTTATTGATCACTCCTTCACCATGAGTCCCCATAGATGCTTCCTGATTACTATTGTCTGAGACGACCTTTGCATTGAGGTCACCGATAACCATGATAAGGTCTCTCGTCTTCCTTTTGTTGAAGGCAGTCTGAAGCTAGTAATAAAAGTCTTCTTTCACTTCTTCCTCAGCCTCATTGGTTGGTGCATAGACTTGGATGATTACGGTGCTCTGACACTTAGACTCAAACCTAGCATAGATAATCCACTCAGAGATTGGCTCCCACTTCTTCAAGCTCTTTCCGGCTGCCTTTGACAAGATTAATGCAATACCTTTCTCTTGTGGCGCATCATCACCTGCCAGATCAGAACAGAGCATGGTCTCTCCAGTTGTCAAATGGACCTTCCCGGCCCCTGTCCATCTTGTTTTGCTAACTCCTAGGATAGCAAGGTTCAGCCTCCACATTTCCTTGGCTACTTGGCATGGTTTGCCAAGTTGCCTGCCCATGGAAGTTGAAGCACCTAGGGACCTCACAGTCCCCACCTCTTTGGGGGTGCCTCATTGTGGTGTAGGTCTGAACTAAGGTCAAAAGTTGGGTGGAAACACTCCAATGTCTCCTGAGGCTAATAGCTGCATGTGAAGCTCCCCGGGTTAACCACCCATCAAGTAGATAAAGGCGGTTAGGAAACTAACACTACAGCTATACCTTTCCGGGACGGTCCCACAGGACTGGAAGGGCAAGTAACTTCTACCCATCCCAACAACACCACAGGGGGTCAAACCATGATGCCTTCAAGGTCAAAGCTTTTGTCCCCCAAGTACCGTGCCCAAATTGGGTCATGGAATGTGCAAACTAAGTATCATCAGATGATACGGATTTACAAGCTTTTAATTATGAGATTTAACCTTGACACAATCTTTGAGCTAAATTGACTTTAAGGGATATAGTATCCAATGGAATTCTTAAAATACCATGAAGACACCTGTTGAAAAGGGCCAGAGAAGCAAAATAAATATGACACAGTGGCCACTATGGCAAAACATCCTGATTCACATTGTCAGATTTCATGCTATGGCTAAATGCAACTGACATACATGCGCAGTGTCTCATTTTTGGGAAAATGTACCTCCGGTGGGCGTATCAGAACCAGCCGTAGCGATTTGCTTTGACTCCCTAATAATTATAGGGATACCCCTCAGGGATATCTGAAGGTCAAGGCCTAGGGTGCATGGCCCTAAGTGACATCTGATAGACTGGAAGGTCCTCCTAGCAAATTGCTTTTCACTGTCTTGTACAAAACAAGGAGAATTTGAGAATTTGCTTTTTTCCATACACCCCTTCATTTAGGCAAAGAACCTCCAAGCCAACAAAGAGAACTCTCTTTATCCAGCAATACAACAATCCAGATGTAAAAATGGCCAGTAAATACAATTATCTTTGACCAGATCTAGCCTGCATTGCAGAAGGAAAATTTCCTGGCCATTGTTCATCACACAGATCACACTCTGAAAATGCTATTTTAATTATTAGTAATTTCCTTTGTTTTCTTTTCCTTATAAGGCCTTAATATGGGAACGATACTTGGAATGCCAATTGCTGGGTTGATGTGTGCATCAGACATTTGGGGAGGTTGGCCATCTGTATTTTATATATCTACGAGTAGTTCATTTGCATAGTGTCGAGTCCGAGTCGGTGTTTCCAGATTGTGAACAAATCGTGAAAAAGAAATGTTTCGTTGTCTTTTGTACTGAGATACTACAAACACTCTCACCGACGTTTACCAAAAGGCTACTAACATCATGTGTGTTTCTTTCACATAGTGAAACTTTACACTGCGAAAATAAAATAGACAAGGAGATCGAAATCTTTATTCGAGTTGATTAAAGCGTCATCGTAACTTTTCTGATTATTTGTGCTGTATTCACATATTCAGTTCAACTAAGCTTTTAATATGTTCTTAACATTAATCAACCTTAAACATATTCAGAAACTAGAGATATTATATGAGTTCGATGTACGTATTCACACCAAAGTGCGAAGTCCAATTTGTCATCATGATGTTTTACTAGCTAGCTGTGCAAAACACGCATCGGCGGGCGCTCTTATTCATCGACAACAGACAATTTATTGGATTTTTACACAAACAAAACTAAGCAGGATCTACGGGCATAAACCTATTGTCACTTATTGAGCCTAAAGGCTGCTATATCTAAACATATCCAACTAGTTTTTTTTTTTTCTGCGTTATGGAAAAGCTGTTAATCTTCTTCATATGTAAAATTTAGATTGGAGTAAATTATGTGAAGTTCTTGCAAAAGGAGCTGCGGAACTCAACTTGATCAGCGATATAAAGCGGGACATCCTAAATTCGGCACTGTCTTCACTCAAACTGGAGCAGCTCAGGCGGCGAAAATACTTAAGCAAAATTCCAACAGCCATAAAGGCGTTGAGTTGTGGGCCAAAAGCATAACCGATTTCGGGAATTTCGGACGCCATTTCCCCTGCGCGACATCCGCGAAAATGCTCGCAGCAATGTACGAGCGTGTGCCGCAGGCGGTGGCCCAATTTGTCCTAAAAATAGAAAAATTGTCCCATATCATGAGGCCAACCCCAATACTAGAAATGGCGCGCGCTTACGGTCTCCGTCCCTTATTATGGCTCTGTTTATATATTGTCATTTTAGTTCCACTGCAATAACAACACCTCAAACAGGCTTCTGTGTAAATATCTCAGCTGGGAGTCTGGGTAAGAGGTTATGAAGGTTAGCGGGAAGCTGACAGATTGACAAAATGGTGGAAAGAGCGTTTGCTGATCGTGTTCTGTTGCCAGTCACTGCCGCCATTCATCAAAATAACGAAGAGAAACCAGCAATGCGTTGGTCTTTTGAAATGGGAATTAGGGTTGAAAGTGACAAGAAGTTGTTCGATTTTATTACCCGACTTTTGGAAGGATATGGTATCGGTGATCGATGCAGCCAGCTGAAAATATCAAAATATAAAGTCGCAATCAGCATGAAAGACGGAACGATTCTCAGCCTGTACAGCAATATTCCTTACAGGGGCACTGTCACGGTATTTTAGCGTCATTTTACAATGCCGAAATATGTTCCTGCATCAATGGAAACTCAAAAATAATGATGCAGTTTTGTTACCTAGGACTTAATCACTACACTGAAACCATTTATTGCCGCGTAGCACTTAGCATGGCAAGGATGGAAGTGGATTGAAATTTGAAAAAACTAGCCAGTTTTTTCAAATTCTAGAGCCATTTCTTGAAAATATTGCCAGAAATTCATTATGGTTTGCTCTCTGAGCCACCATTCGTTTGATATGTTTCTTTTAGTCCATTTGAGCATTTTGGGAACGAGTAAAGGTACCAGGTAAAGATTTCAGCAACGAATGAAGCTGAAAACAGCAAAATTCCTGTGACAGTGCTCCTTTTAGTCCAGTCCCTGAACTCTCCTTTCTTCCCGCCCTCTATATAGGGGCTGAACCCGGGCGGGCGAAAGAAGAGTCCAGGATAACTTGCATGCGCATGCTCAGAACGCCGCCTTTTTCCCCCCCAAATCGGGGGAAAAACCATATTTGGAAGTACTAACCAGATTTGGCTTGTGGCGCGATTTTCTGAATAATGATACACAAGCAACAAGTCAGTGGAATTCACCAGTGCCACGTTAAACCACATTCGATTTGTTTTTTACCACGATATCAAAGAGAACGAAAAAAATCTTTGCCAAGATTTGTTGACAGTTGAAAACACCGACTCGGACTTGAAAGTGCACGCGCTGCATTATGCAAATGAGCTACTTGTACGCGTCAGTCTTTTTCAAAACCTTTTGCTAACTCGCTCAACATCCAGAAACAATGAGTAATACCGCGTTCTCGTTGTCGATAAGAGTACAGACCACGATAAACCATATTTCGATTTTTAGGTTTTTATGTTTTTTTGCCACAGTATAAACGTCAAAGAAATTTTTTTTGAGAGCGCGAGCTGAAAGACATTGCACGACACATTGACGCGAGCAGCGTGGTTGGGCCCTAGTGATTTTTGATTGGTTCGTTCTGAGCATGCGCATGCAAGTTATCCTGGACTCTTCTTTCGCCCGCCCGGGTTCAGCCCCTATATAGAGGGCGGGAAGAAAGGAGAGTTCAGGGACTGGACTATGCTCCTTTAAGAGGAAGGACTAAACACTTTATGCAGCAGTACGTGGATCCAGACCTTGAACTAAGGGAGGGGGGCAGGTTGATTTACTTGCCTTGCTAGCTTCTCTCCCTACTGTCATTTCTTCTTTTTTTTATTCAGAATAATGGGGGCAGGCTCCTCGGGCCCCTCCCCTAAATCCGCACTGGTATGCAAAGCATGTATGTAGGAACGCCACTCACATCCCTACCAAACCCCTCAGAGACTCACGGTACCGCCATGGGCCCTAGCTGAAATCAGAAATTATCAGTAAGAGCAAGATTAAACGACTTAAACGTCTTGAGGGGGAAAGATACATTGATGACGTCTTCTCCATGTGGGATACAGGAAGCCCACAGGCATCATGCTGCAACCATTAAGTTTACGACTGAAATGTCTGAAACTGAAACAACTTCAGTCCATTTCATTTAAGACGAAAGATCCAACCTTTCGCATCCGCACGCATTTCAAACCGACAGAGACATTCCAATACACGCATTTCTCTTCCTGTTACGCTCCAGATGCGAAAAAAGGATTTATTAAGGGGAAAGCACTTAACCTTGTGAGAACCAACTCTTAAAAGAAAACCCTTGAAGAAAGCATCACTAATTTTAGATCCCACTCGTGTACGTGTCGACTGTATATTTAGTAAATAAACCCCTTCAGGCGGCTGGTATGTCGGCTGATAATGTCCGCGGCTGAGAGATTGTCCGAAAAATGAACATTTGGCCGAGAAGCGAAGCTTCGAGGGCAAATGTGAAATTTTGAGGACAATCTCTCAGCCAAGGACATTATCAGCCGACATACCAGCAAGCCAGAAAGGGGTTTATTATTTTATAACCCTCCCATTAATTTTCAGTTCGCAATAAACCGCTCGTAAACTGATGATAAAAAAGCCATTGGTGATCTGATGGCGAATGCGGTGATTGACGTGAGGGAGCAAAGTAAATTTGATTGGTTTAACTAACTTTATTTCCACTGTGATTGGACCAAATTTGACAAGCTGTCATGTGAATTTAATTCTCGTAACGCCCCTTGGATCAAAAACTCGAAAACTTAGCGCTTTTGGTTCATATATTCCAACGTACTGTTCATAACTTGACTATAAAGAAAATGTATTTCAGTCTCAGAATTTACATCTGTGAAACACGGAATGTGTAAAATCTGTAGCACTTGAAGGTGGACTGATTTTTCGTCGCTCTCTCGCTTGAAATGAAGTACTTCAGCCGGTTGTTGTTGTTTTGAGCTAAAGGTCACCGGGGTTTTCATCTCGCGTTGGTTTTCACGGCCTCTCTTTCCGAAGTAGAGAATGGCGTTAAACCATGCCGAATTTGCAAAACTTTCTGGAGCATTCAGACCAAGCTGCGACTGTATGGTTTTCCTTCCACTGAATTTTCTGGTTTCTGCGTAAAAAGGTTTCAACTGGTTGACAATTCTGCCGACTCCATGATTTCAAGTGCGACTGGAATTTTTCTCTCCTTCCTCCACGCTAAAGTCGGACGCGAACGGTTGGTTTATTTTATAGTTAGTTATCACATTGTATTAAATCTTTATTTTGTAAAATGAATCGGTTTAAATTTACGTAGGACTAAATATTAAAAGTCTACTCGTGACTTTCTCCACCTTCAAAGACATTGACAGCGTATTTTGGTGACTTTATTGTACTTTCCGGAACAGCACTTGCCATCAGCTTTTTAATGTAATCATCGCTAGACTCAGTAACACCAGTTTTGTTTCCTTCCATATTAAATAAGAGAAAACAAAAGTTGAAATTCTTGGGCTGACTGTTTTTCCTCGACGGAAACAATCAGAGGACAAATATCGACGCGGGCGGGGGTTATTGCGTGATACCTGTCCGGCAATTTAGATCACGTGACGTAAAGTAGCCAATAAAATCAATAAAAAATTAATGGATGGGTTATAATTACTGATATACAGTCGACACCCTGGCAAGCACCACAAGAGAGAGATAAAAACAATATAACGCCTTTTGTAACATTGTACAACCTGTCAGAGCTTAATCTCAAAAATATGCAATCAGCAACCCACTGAGTTCGTCGAAAGCTGTAAGATCCTTCCAGTGGGTGAAATTTCACAAACAAAATTGGAACCTCAGTGCATACCTT
>JAHPZR010022061.1:5000-16674 GCA_019787425.1 Platygyra sinensis
TTGTTAGATTTTGAAAATAGACAAATATACTTTTTGTCAGTATGTAATGTTTTACCCTGGGCTCCCTGATTTAATTTCGTTGTATATCTTTTTCATTCCTCACAGTTCGTTCCTATGTGTCAGTTGCAGAACAAAAAAAATGAAACACGACGACTTAACAAAATAAAATAATGAATAAGTCAATTAGTCCTGGTTTTTTCACAACAGCTTGAAACACTTACTTTTGAATCTTTGAACTTTTCAAGAGCCTCTTATGGTGATAATCGAGTATGTACCTTATGGTGATCTCTTGGGATACCTGAGAAAGAGCCGTGGATTAAACGACACTTACTACAAAGACCCAGATATCAAACCGCAAACAAGTCTGACTTCACAACAGCTGATGAAGTTTGCTTGGCAAATCGCTGATGGCATGAGTTACCTGTCCTCAAAATCTGTAAGCTTAACATTATCACAATCTTTTAGAACCACATTTCAAACATGGTGTGCAATTCTCTTCATAACACACTTTAATCATGAAATTGACGAAACGACGTCTACATTGTGGAAAGTTAAAGATTGAGTTGAGTTTGCAATAAATATTTGTTATATAACATCACAGTGACACATTTTAACTCGTTATTTATCATATTTGTGTTTATACCTCACAAGTTCCAATGAGCTTTAGACTAAGTCCATAAAATTGTTAGTATTCATTGAAGGCGTATTAAATAGATTCCGTTTGTAACAGATTATCCATAGGGACCTGGCAGCTCGTAATGTGTTGGTTGGTGAAAGAGAAACGTGTAAAGTGACAGACTTTGGAATGGCTAGAGATGTTCAGCAGGACAACATTTATGAAAAAAAGACAAAGGTAACAAACATAAGAATAAACTGTCGCTAAAAATGAGTTGTGTAATCAGGTAATAACACGGTCTAAAGCCTATAATCTCTCTTGGGGCGGGGCTACAATATTACACTTATCGGGCACTGCACTGTTACCTATTTTATTAAAAAACGTAAATAACGAGTATCCCAAATCTTGCGAAATTCATTTTGAATATTTGCTAGGCCTTTTTGGCTTAAGAATTCGAGGTGGATCAAAGCAGTTTCAAGAAGCAAGTGTAAAGTTTACGATGAAATTTCAATGTAGCGGTGGCATCCGGTCACAAGAATGATATCATGCCCAGCACTGTGACCAAATGGTGCAAGCACACCCTTTTTTTATCTGATGGCGTCCAAATCTGTCAGGAGTTTGTATTCCTTTTTTAATTACAGCGTCAATTACTGAAGGAAATTGAAAAGGAATAAAATTAAACTTAGAAATTTAATCCAAGCTTTGGATGATTTTCAGACTTTTTAAGTCGACTAATTCCTTTTTGACATATAGCTGCTGGAAATGGTACACATGCGGGACTGCTGCTTTTACATCCACCAGCCAGGCTACATAATATGAACAGTGTAGTCACAAAAGAGAATTTATTCCAAAATTAACTCCAACAATCGATATCAAGACAAATAGTCAGATTCACTTCCACTTCTGAACTCATTCGACGACGATTCGCTAAAATAGAAAATATACAAGCAATAAGCTAAGTAGCTATAGAACGTTTAAAAGCTGAACTTTCTTTCCTTTCGACTAGAGAACTCACATTATGTAGGAGCTTGGAAACTCTCAGTGCCATTCACAACAACATCATCAAACATGGCGACTGCTTTTCCCGCGTGTTCCTCTCGGGTTGCTATGCCTTATGGGAGGCACAGGCCTCCCAACACTCCAGTGAGTAATCTCAAAATAGAATGTCAAAAAATCGATAAAACGTAACAACACACAGACAGACAGAAATCTGCGTACGCAGCCTATCTTTTTACGTAGTTCTCACCTGCAGTCTATAAATGGTTTCTTAAAATTTTTTCAATCTTTAGGGCCGTCTTCCAGTTAAATGGACTGCTTATGAAGCGCTGTTGTATGGAACTTATACCACCAAAAGCGATATGTAAGTAAATCTGTATGATGCCCTCCGATCGTGTCTGTCCTTGAACACTAGTTCCACAGGAAACACACAAAGCTACCAACATCTCGACTACAAGATTAAATGTTCCCTTTACAATCGAGCCATATCCATGTCATATCAAGTCTTCCCAGTGCTATGATAAGTTACAATGTAATTGTACCCATGTCTGCATCTTCCAGCTACTTGCCCATCAAGTCTCTTTACCGGTTCCCTAGTGGGCAAAAGTCCAAGCGACCTTTTTTCGCCAACGTGGCTTTAGTTTTTCCAATGTTTGTGTTTACGAAAGTGTTACAGCATTTTATTTTAACGTTTATTGATTATTTCATTTACCACAGATGGAGCTATGGAGTTGTCCTTTACGAGATTTTCACCATAGGTACATTTAATATCGTATGAAGAAAATATCATTGAACTGTAGCTTTATCAAATTTTAAACAACCATGGTCACATATCTGGTGATTACTTTTATTCAGTTTTTTTTTTTACATTTTTTTCTCAATTATTATTACAAATATAAATATATTAAATCACTCTGTTTAAGGCTATAATAATACACATGAAAAAATTACTCGATTCTGATTGGCTGAGAGCAGTGCAGTTCAAGTGTAACACCAGTGCAAAAAGTGTAACACCGGTGCAAAAAGTGTAACACCAGTGCAAATTACACATCGTAATTCTGGATTATGATTTTTAAGAAAGACAGTGAGAAATTTTGTAGGCCAATGATGTCATATAAAGCAATGACAAAAATTTTGTACGGAAACTTTGAAAAAGTTTTCTCCAGTGCGAAACAAACGGCTTCCAGAAACAGTTCCCGGTACTTTTTCCGGCGGAATTTTTTCATGTTTGTATTATTAATAAGTAATCATACGGTTTTTTTCTCGTTCAATTTGGAATTAATTTGCACTTGTGAGTTTTTCAAAAAGCTGAAATTGCACTCGCCGAAGCGGCTCGTGCAATTTCAGCTTTTTGAAAAACTCACTCGTGCAAATTAATTCCAAATTGAACTCGAAACCGTATGATTACCTATACAAATAGCGTTCCCTTACATGGTCCCTATGGGAAATGTACAGTAATTACCTCACACACTGTTCAACCTACCTGTGCTGTTATAAGTAAACTCGAGACTTTGTTATTTTTTTTTCTGTAAGGTGGCTCACCATATCCACGAGTGAATGGCAAAAGAATTGCAAGTCTACTTCAGGAAGGATACCGAATGCCTAAACCACAGCACGTGGATGATAAATTGTAAGTTTTGTGGTAGACAGATTAAGGCGTCACTGACTTCGCTCTTACGACCTTTTACTGACTTTTGAAGCATATCATTATATTTATGTTAGAGCTTGGGGTATTATAAACAAAAACCTTTCAAATGGGGCCAGTCAAAACAACAGTATCTTGCAAATCGAAGGTAAAGCTCTGGTATGATCTAAAAATAGGTCCATAATGCGTACTTGGGGTCTTATGCTACTACGCTTTTATTCCTTTCGGTTGGAATTCTGTTTTCAAATGCCAGTATCTGGGAGTTGAATTGCTACAAGTGAGAAGGTAGACAAGCCCTTACAATTTTTCATTGGGAAATATATGGAAGAATACTGTTTGTTTACTTAATACTCACTTTATTCTCTAATAATAATTTAGCTTTTAGCATAGTTAATAGAGGGGACTGGTTATGAAGCCCGGCAAACATCAAAAGAGCAAACAAAGATGCCAAGATTTATGTTGGAAGGTCCACGACCCTGCACAATCTTTTGTTTTGCCCTCATACACTATGCATGAATAACGTAACCAACACGTTTCTATTGGTTGGTTCCTCATTTCGGAGTAAACAACTATTGTGTTTTGTGCACGGTCAGAGCCTAAAAAGCGAACAAAAACATACAACAAAGAACTTTGAAGAGTTTCATAACCATTCCCCTCAATTAACTATGCTTTTAGTTAGAATGGGACATAACACAACATCCTCTGTTTAGCCCCATTTTTTGCTTAATGCCCCGTGCTAGTTTAACTCTCAGAACTTGGCACTATTTACACATGTCAAGTGTCAAGAGGTTTTGCTGCTATGATGACTCAGAACTGTGGCATCGTCAGTTGTTTTTTTGAATAGTGTGCTCCATCCAAAAAGTACACTAGGCAGTAAGGTTTGGGGTAAAAAACTTGCCACAAAGCAGCTAGGCAAGATGCACACTGCGTATCGTTCGTACATTGCTTGATTTTTCCACTCTTAATCATTGATATTTGGGAGGTATAACAATCTCTGATATTCCCCAGTTTTAGCTGGGGAATATTGGGTCATTTGATGTGTTAAGACCAATCGTGTGCAGGTGAAATATTTGATCGATTATAATATTGTTATAATATTGTTTTTATACCATGCCATACAAGAAACAGCCAATCAGAATGCAGGAAATCTGTTGTATATTTGTCAGTATTCCACCAAATCTTCCCATCGATCAGTGCAATTTAACTGCATCACACCCAACCTTCCCATCTGGCTACTGTATTTTCTATGGCATGGTATAAAATAGCTACGTAATCCTTTCTCATGGTATAACTGTGGAATGTCCCACTTGTCGCTTATATTTTCTTGGTATACACACTCGCCTAAAGTGTACCACTCGAAAATGTTGCATAACTAGCAGGCGTTCCATCTCTACCATATTGTATTTGTATTTTGTTTATAATAAGGCAATAAAAAATGTCATCTTTCTCTTTCTTGGCTTATTTCATGAAGTATGCGATAATACAATGATTGTCTTTTTAAAAACTTTAAAACCATTGGAATCCAAAAGAAATTTCCATTTTATAACAGCAGTAGCTTCCTTACTACAGACAGAAGTGATGTTTTGTCTCACAATAAATTTGGCAATTACTATGCACACAGAAATCCAAGGCTTTAAAATGTTCGATATTTTGCACTTTCTTGGTTTCGTTTCATAAAATTTTTGGGAAAAAGGTTAATTCAAGTTTCTTTCATATTTTAACCTCATTTTTGGAATATGGTTGTATTGTGTCATTTTTGTGTTTATAAATTTAGAAAATTGCTATATCTCTTTAAAAAAGGGAGTATACTTATTTTCATTAAAGTAAGGACAACAACAATACTTTATTCCACCCCATAATTATTACAGGAGAAAAAATTTATATCTTCTATATATATACAACAGATGATTGGGGTGCTGGCTGCCCGAAATAACCTAAAAGTTAAAAATGCCAAGCAGCCAGTAGCACTTAACTGAAAAAAACTAGAGTCAGCAGATGTTGGATCAATGATATGAAATATTGTAGGACCTGGATTTTCCTCCACATCATTTGCAATGGGATGTAAACATTGTAGCATATCATTCGCATAAACCAAACCATCACCTCACTCCGGAACTTGTAATATCCAACAACTTCTTTTATTGTTGGCAAGTAAATAAAAAACATTTAAGTAAAACGTCATATTCCAAGATCGGTCCCGCTCACATGAAGAAGCATCCTCCGGTATTGTTCGATTGTAATTGTTCTTACGCTAGCGGCTAATAACACAGACAACAGTACTGCAAGACTCTTATTCAGTGCGAGTTTTTTTTAGATTACTATAACTCTTTCAGTTCGAGGTGTAAACCACACCGATAGTCCAGGCCGATAGATAAGCTTACTTTCTTGTGAGAGCTTGTGAGATTAATCGTGACTCCTGAGAAAGTTTACTTGTGAGATGTGGTGTAGTGCAACCTGCACCGGATTTAAAGCCACTGAATGTGGGCTTGCGAAAGCGTCTAGCTTCAGTGCAATCCAGACTAAACACAAGGCGAGTCTAGATATATGTTGCCTTTCCTCGCCGGGGAAACTCTGCTCAGCAACACCTGAATGAAATAACAGAAAACAAACAAGGCAAAGCAGTGCAGTTAACTTTCGATTCGAAATGAAAGAATCATACACGGCACGACAGAGCAATTTTGAAATAGAACATAACTTACCTTGCACAAATACTACTAATTGCGACGGAAAGTTCTTCAAAATTTTTCCCACCACAGGGAAAACGGCTGCAATTTAAAACTCTGCGACTACAACACGCTGGCAGCAATGGCCGACGAAACAACTTGAAAACAACTAGTACCCAGAATACTTTATATACTCTGGGTAATCTGTCACGTGTCATCTCGTCCTCAAAGTGATCCACTGACTGACTGACACACTGACATCCAAGATTGCCTCTGACTTAGGGCCTGTATGCAGAGCATAAGACCCACAAATTGCCCAACCCTTACCCCGACCCCCCTTAAATGATAAAGGTCTATCTTTCCGATGAACGAAGTAACTATATTACGGCTAAAATGATTCAGTAGCAATGGTAATTAATATTTAGAAGTCAGCATTCATGAAAACAAGTAATAATATTTCTATCGTAGGTATGAGATAATGCTGAAATGCTGGCAAAATGACCCGGATGTAAGACCAACATTCTCTCCGTTGAAAAACCAGCTGAAAGATATGGAGAACCAACACAAGGTAAGACAAATACAAAGCACGCAATGAACGATTCCTTTATGTTTCATTTTATATCGAGAACGTTAGGGTGTCTAACGGGAAGACAAAATAAGAGCCTTTCATCCCAAATGTCGATAACTTTCTCAATGGAGTAACGTGTCCTTGAGTATAGCAGTCGCCGCTTTAACGTTAAACTAGTAGCGGCGTTATCGTTTAGCGCGAATATGACGGTCCTACGTTGGCTTCAGTCAGGCTTTGGTTGAGTGTAAATTTCTCTCAACAAGGAAGACAAATATGACGAGTAAACTATAGTCATGTAGGTTTCTAGCCTCTCGGTCAGTGGCCGGGGACTATCGAATATTAGCATCACCCATCTAGTGGACTAATGCAAATCCTGCATTTTGATTGGCTACGCTACTAGGGGACTAATAGCAATAGTCATCGAGTAGCGAAATTCGCCTGTTTTTCTTTCGTTTTTTTCCCCAATTAAATATTTCTTCAACTTGCATTTGCTACCTTTATTATTGCCTTTTCTGTCCGACTAGTTGGGTGATACTAAAACAATTAGACCCTTCGCTCTCAAGGGCCACTGGTCAATAACCCATTCGGCTTCGCCTCATGGGCTATTGACCCGTAGCCCTTTCGGGCTACGGGTCTAATTGTTAATTATAACATAGCTATATGCTAGCGCTGGCTAATAGCCCTTTTCACGGTTAACCCTTCTCATTTGCATTACAATGAAATCTAGCATCTATGCGAGGCAATTTCGGGCTATTTTGCAGTTTTAGCCCGAAATTGCCTCGCATCCACGTTGAATTACATTGTAATGCAAATGAGAAAAGCTAACCGTGAAAAGGGCTATTGGCTGGCTAATTTTTTTTATGAAAAAGAAATGGTGGTTCGTAGAGATGGTTCATGCTGACGTCATCGTCGATTAAATTTCTTGCCAGCAAAAGTTTTTTCTCGCAACTCTTTTCGAGTAAAACTCAACTTTAGCTGTTACTAATGGCTAGTATTATACAACATTTGAGTTAGGGTTTCTCGGTGACTTTGAAGATTTAGAAGATTTAGAAAACGTGTCAGAAATGGTTGCAGAAACATCGGAACCGTCGAAAGATCAACAAAGCGAAAGTGCTACCAGTGAAAACAACACGTGCACGTGCACGTGTAGCGAAAAGCGCTGCCAGTGAAAACAACAAGTGCACGTGCACGTGCACGTGCAGAATTTGCAATTTGATCAGTGCAGAAAAATGGACTTTTCACCGTGAAAAATGTCTTGCTGTGTTATAAAAGCAATGGACAATGTCTAGTGTGTATCCATTCAATTCGGTATGCATCTCTTACGCTACCTTCGTACTCTCCCAATTATCCGCATGCATCCCGAATTGGATGAAACCACTCTAGACATTGTCCATTCCTTAACGGGGAACGGAAAGTTCAGAGGGTGGACAGCACTATCCACCGGATAAGTCACTACCCAGTCAATAATTCCATTATTTATCGATTGGATAGCGCTTTATTCAGTGTATAGCGTTCCTCGCCCTATTGAGACCAATCCCGGACTTCCAAATATCAACTCTATCATATAAGATCCTTAAACCTGCACAGCACACAGGAGATGAAGACTTGGTTTGATTAACATGTCCTGTTGTCGTTAGCGTGTTAAGGTGTTCAGCTTTTTGACGATCATGTACTGTTCGTGTGGTAATTTTCACGCTTAATAACCATAGTTATTTTTCTCTTCTCCGTAGCGGCTGATCAATCTGAAAATGTACGATCACAGGCAGTTATATGCAAACGTCGAGGACTTGGTGGAATGAATTGGCGAAAATTAAATAACTTGTTTCTGTTGACTGGTGTTTTATAAGATGCTAACCTGAGTTTTTGGCTAGGTTACTCCTTTACAAAATCAATCCGAGCGAGTCACCATTAACTCGCCATTTTTACATCACTGTGACTTAACTGTCAGATTTCGCACAAAAAAGAAAGTTACTGTAAATAGAAAAGTGTCTCAGTCAGAAAAGACAAACAAATTCAGTTTAAGGTATTCAGAAAAATGATTCTTACAAAACTGGTGAAAAATTGCTCTCTCGAACCTCTTTTCATTCTTTTTCTGTGCAAATAAAACGAATGAACAGACAACGTGGATACAGAAATGATTAAAGCAAACATTAGACGAAGTAGAGGCAAGGTTTTGTAAGAAGTTTTCAAGTCTTTTTTCAACAAGAAAGGATAGATATTTTTATATAGAATTTAGTTTTTACAAGTGTAATTGCTTTTAGTTTTAGTTGTTCTTCTTGTTCTTTTAAAGAAATATTTTTAATTTACCAAATGCTGGATAAAAGCAAAGCATTTTTTTTTCATTTTTAACTCAAGTACCGTTACTAAATGCTACTGTTGATAAGCAAGATAAAGACTTATATGTATCAGTTTTCAGCGACTCTTAATTTTCAAAATTAGTGACGAAAACAATTATTTTATCTCACGCTCTCAGTCAGTACGCCGGCTGTGATAGGTCAATTTAGCCGGCCGTATTGTACTGCACGGCCCGCTAAAATTTAAAGCCGTTTTTGTGGCCAAAATGTTCGTGATTTATAGCCGTGTTCTAAACGTTCAAATAAAAAAATAAAAACGATTTCAAATTGACTCGTCTTGTTTTCGGGGTGCGCCAGAAATTTGAAGCCGTTCCTCCTGAATAGAAATCGTTCCAAAAACCCATCAGACACATAGTAGAGATATAATAAATATTTAACTAATCCTGTTCCCTCTTTTCCAATTGTAAGTTACAGAGCCTTGTTTTCCCCGTTTATTCATGGCCCGCGCTCTTTTCGCTTTTGAGTCATAAATCGAAGGAAAAAACTGGATCAGTAACTTACAGTACGGCTCTAGAACTCGGTTAGTAAGTGGTGTTTCCAAACAATCGTGTACTTACTACTTTCTCGCGAGGCTTCAGTATAATACATGCTACGGATATATTGAAGAAAAATTGATCAAATTACTTGGAAGAGCAACGTACAGTACAGGCGGCAGAAAGCAACACGAGATATTGTTTCATGAACTTTAATTGGCAAAGGGCGGGAACAGTTGCCGTTTTTGGGAGTTGGCGTACTTGTACCAAAGAAAAAGTGACACGAAAGACTACTGCCGAAAAAAGAATTCGGACACATTCAAGGCGAGCATGTTACACGAAGGAAAAAAAATATCATGCATACACGTCTCTAGAAAAAAAGGTCCTAGAGTAGGTAAGGGTTGAAATTACCCATCCCCATCCAATTTAAATCAAACGGTAAAACCCTAATAGCAGAAACGGTCCGTTCTAAATTTCGTACATACATTCACATTTTTAAATAGTTATTAAGGCATGAGCGCTGGCAAAAATCAGATACTTAAAAAATTAAAATAATGTTATTTTGCCTGCTTGAACGAGGGGTACCATGTTATTTTTCACTTTGAGGGAGAGAAGCAACATATAGATATTTTTGAAAAGTAGGGGAGCGGTTTATAATTTTTCTTTTTTTTATGGGCGAGCTGTCTTAAAAGATTCCAATCCACTCATGTCTCATTAAGAAGCTGGTTTTCACTGGCGACGGGGTCAAAGTCGGAGCCATAAGAGAACTTATGACCTAGTGAAAATCGAGTCTTAAGCTTGACGAAATCGGAGTCGGAAGAATCAGAACGTTTCCATTTCTTCCGATTCCGTTTACGACTCTGTCGCTTATGATCTAGAACTGTTGTCGAGGTCGGAAGCAGAAGCGGAAGAACCAACCAATCGCATGGCCCGGAATCGAACAGTGTCATTGGTTGATTCTCCTTCCTTTGACAACGTAGTTTTCTCTTGATCATAAGCAACGGAGTCATATGGAGTGTCAGTGTTGTGCTCCGTCGGTTTGATTTTTACTAGATCGTATCGGTCTACGCTTCTGATTACGACTCCGTCACTAGTGAAAACCAGCCTTAAGGTGATTCCTCAGACATAAAAGTTACCAATGAATTTTTTTGAAACTTTCCCTGAATGTTCTCTACCAAGCACTGTTTCGAAAAATAAAATAATATATAGGTTTAGGCCAGCCTAAAAGCGTAGCTTCTTCGCCGGGTTGTTCAGTGCCCGATAGAGCTAACCCAAGAAAAGGTAGAATGTTGATTTGAGTTTTGTAACTTAGCGGTGAGGTTTTCTCTTTACTGTTTGAGTTTCTGTTTTGAGTTTTATAATCACCATATACTCAAAACAAAGGAGCAAAAAACACTTGTACAGAAGAAAAAGTTACAATTCGAATAAATTTTAATCCTGGGCTAGTGTTTACCGGCTTCCGAACAATCCTGCCCTGTTTTCAACAAGTTAACCTGACATGAGCCCCCGATCCATTCAAAAACCAGCACTTGGTCAGCGGTCAACTTCAAAAAAACATGTGACCTCGATGAGCTGTACACTTGAGCCCGCGATATGGTCACGTGATACTGGTCAGCAGAGACCTTGTTTTGACAGCTGTCAATTGATCATAACATTGATGCCCAATATCAAAGAAGTACACGGTAAACCAAGGCTGAGCATTACCACGAGACGCCCCTCCTCCACCCCCAGAGTCTGTACGGACGGCGTTCGTTCGCTCGTACGCTGACGTCATAACCAAATTTTCTCGGCTTGATGAGTTACAAATTTTTCTTAAGTATGGGGCTCGCTGCGCGCTTCGCGCGCTCAAGCTCCGCTAAAAATGATAGGTCACCATTCTCGTTTAAGAGATTTTTTTTTTGTTTTTTTGTTTTTTTTGTTTCAACAAGCTACCTTTTATTCGGCAATTACTGACATTACCTACAATATTAAGTGACTATAACGTACAGTGAATCCTAACATAACTTACCCTACTAACGCTTTTTACAATACAAAAGTCGGCTACAAAGCTTACATTTCTTACAAACTTTTTAAATGCAACACGCAAAAAACTAGACAGTTAAAAAACAACATTTTACAGTTCACACGTCTTACATTGATCATATTGGTACCGAGAATTTAAAGAAAAGAAGACTCACTCGTTGCATGCTGTACCAATTATATAATCTACAATAATATTAATGTTTAGAAAGAAGCAAAAACAAGGAGACACACAAACGAATTGAAACGAGACAAAAAAAAAAAAGAAGAACCGCATCAAAGAAAATTATTATAGCTATTGGTTGCTGCTTCATGACTGATGTATCTATTTACATACATA
>JAHPZR010022062.1:5000-10000 GCA_019787425.1 Platygyra sinensis
CTTTGCTTGGTGCTTTGAATGCAAGATAGTAACTTAGCTTGAGTCAACTCATTGTAACTTTATAGACCTTCTTTCTCATGCTTGCAAGCACTTCCCCGCCCAAAACACCTTGTGGATATATGAGTGGTTTTCTCCCTTTCTAATAGACTTCTTTTCTTCGTTCCGAGAAGAAAGAAATCAGCGATTCGATCGACAGCGATGCCATTTTATCTGGTTGTGCCGTTTGTTTAGAACTTCGAATTTCAGTGTCATGGAAACGTGACGTCACGACTTAAGCACTTTATAAAGAAAGCGTCATAATCGTGAAACGCTGTAGTCGTCTCAATAACTCAGTACTATGATAGACTTCAAGCTACACATAATTTTGCTGCTTCAACTTTTAATACCAAGTGGTAAGTACAAAGGGAATTTGATTTTTTTGAGTTTTAATTCTACAATCTTTTTAACCCACTTTCTCCAAGCAAAATTATTCGAATAAATCGTTTTAGTCTGCGGAATATTGTTCTACTGTTTTCTTCTGTCGTATAGATTACTAAGTTTGGTGGGACATTTTGGAGCTTCAACAACACTCAAATGTCTATCCGGTTTTTACGCTCATTTTGTTTTCGTGCTCTTATCTATCTACATTTTAGTCGAGAAACAAAATGCGTGCTGCTGAGTCACAGGAAATTTTTTTCCTCAGCCAAAAAACATTGTGAAGATAAAAAGGTGTTGCAGGTTGACAAAATATTGACTTTAATTATTCAAATGAGAAACAGCAGGTTGTGTTAAAACTTGAATTGCTTCACCTATTATATGCATTTCCATCGTGCTGAAGATACTTTGCAAGGATCAAGAGCACACACGTGTAAACATAACCTAGTGATAAAAGTGTTACGATCATGATTAATGTCAACAAACTTAAACATTTTATTAAAATCCGTCAATTCTTTCAAGCCAACGGCGAGGGTGTTTTAAAAATTAAAACATTTATTGTAAGATTTGTTTAACTAATCAACAAAGATGAATTTCTTGTGTGACGTGCACAAAATTAGCTTTAACTAACGGAAAGTTCTCAGTAAAAGGCATTTTTGCACTGAGCAGATGAATGACTTTCTCCTCTACATGCTATTTAGTACTTTCTTGCTTTTTAACCATACTGAACCGTTCGTAAGAATAACAATTTTCTTTGCATTCCTGTGAAGGTAATTTGTCTCCTAGGAATATCCTACTTTTCTTTACCCAATAAACTGATTAGCCAAATAACGATTTACTCCAAAGAAATTGAAAACAGGAAAAAAAAAGATTTATCCACTCAATTTATATTTTTCTCTAACTTGATTTGTACATTTGATACGTTCCTTTTGAATCAATTTAAAGTTTTCCAGCCGTTTCTTAAAAGCTATCCCGAAGAAAAATACATCAAGGGAGATAGTTTTATGTACTTATCGACTGAGTTGGAGGGACGGAGGAGGAAATATTTGGCTCCGATAGCCAATTCTTTTCCTGTTTGGCCCGACTTCACTCGGTCAAAAAGCATATTATCATATGACCACTTTTAATTTTTTCATTTTTCGGGTGGAACGAGGCCGCGCGATGGTTAGTAATATTCCTGTAATTAAAATCCCCTGAAGAGTGAACGATCACGAACAGGCTTGTAGGGATAAAAGTGTAGTTTTTTTTTTCTTTTTTTAAATATATATTACGCTCTACTTTAATGTTTTGAGCAGTATTGTACTGCGGAAAAGTTAAAACACAGATTTCCTTTTTTCATTTCCATATGCCATCTTCTTTTCTTCGTGTACTGTCGAATGCGTCTTGAGTTTTGGTTTGTTGGCCGCAAAAGAAAAAATCCACAAAAAATGGAGAGGTTTGGAACTACAAGGCCCTAGTACTTTTAGCAAAATATCTTAGGAGCCTGGAAACGACAAGACGAGGAAACGAAGTCAACATGGCGACAATCGAGGAAGGAAAGTTCGAGGTCGTGGTTTTAACTAAAACGTGAACAGCGAAGAAAAGATGAACCACCAAACCTGCATGCCGATCTACCAGCACTCATGAGTTTTCAACAGCTGCTAGAACGGATAGTCCCAGATTCTTCTTATATATATATCGCGCCACATGTCAAGCAGGTTTTAAAAAGCGTGTCGAACAAATACCTACAGATTTTGAAGAAGTGCAGTTAAATGACTCCATCGGAGAATCCCACGTTACTGGGTCCAACTTCATAGAATATCGTATAAAAGAAGGAGAAAACGATGAAGAACAACCACCAGCAAAACGAAGTGCGACTTACGAGAAGAAGATGACGAAGACTTAAGAGAGTCTTTTGGAATAATGATCCCCACCTTTCGAAGTTTACTGTTTAAGGCATAAAATTTCCAAGAAATGTGACCTTGCTTTATGACACAGAGAAGTTTAGACGACTTCACGAAAACTCCAGTGGGTAAGTACCGTTGTTAAACTAAATTTGCATATTTATTTGGTGAAAGTTGTAAGAAGGGGGAACTTTCTATCGATTACTGTTTGTACCTTTAGTGTATTTATAGTTTCGAATGCTAAAGTTAACTCAATTAAACTAAATATTTTTTTCCTGGTTACACTTTGATAGGTACAACGACCTTTATAAACAAGGAACAATGATTGTTTCAAATAGTTTTTTTTTTAGAAAGCCTACGCATTTACTTTCACTTTGTTTGTTTGTAAATAGGATCTTGGGATGTTATGCCATGGACTATGGAAGTACCTAAACACAGAACTGGCTGTACACCGCAAACAGTCGATGCCAGGTCAGATCCCTTTTAAAGATGCTACATTTGAAACAGTTATGGCAACAGTACACGCATGGGCGCCTGGTAAAAGAGAAGAACATCCCCCTTCAAGTTCGTTGATTTAAATTAGCATTTAATCGAGAAGAAAAAAGATGAGAGTCTTGTTATGCTAATGCAGGCACTGACTGTGCAAATTTGCGCTACATGCAAAGCTTCCGGGGCATCGTTGGTTAGACACGTTTAAGATAACCTGCGATCAGGCGTCCCTTACATTTTTTGTCGCGGCGGGAAGGTGCCTTCCCTTCACGACAAAAAATGTAAGGGACGCCTGATCCCAGGTTACGTTTAAGAAGTTAATGTGGCTACCTGATCCGCAATACAAAGATGCTTCAAGGGAAAATTGCAAGCTTTAAAAACTTGTTTGGTCAGATCATCGGCGAGATTGACCGACCACTTGCAAAGTTAAATCTTGACGCCAAGTTAAAGCACCTTACGAAGAAGGAGCGTGTTCCTGATGGAACTGTATGTTGCTCTTGTCAGAAATTGAGGTGCATATTTGCTGCCACCAAGCCAACAGAAACACAAATGGAGCAGCTCAGCGAAATAACCGACACGCTGCTGTGGCCATGGCGCACCATTAATTCCGGAACTGGCATTAATTAAGCGGTGTTTTTCTTGTCAGGCAAGATATTTCTTGTGCTGACACGGTCAAGAAGCCGCAAGTCTGAAGAAATTTTCTGTTGGAGTGGCGTTTTGGAGCCAGAAGCAAGAATCAATGACAAGACAAGAGTTATATGCAAGATCGTCAATCCTGTGTGTCATAAACATACAACTGCAAGAAAAGCCGGATTACAGAGGGCAGCAACGACTAAATTGACTTTGTTAAGAAATTTTCCTCTCATACGGACAGAACGCCTCTCCTGAGGGAGCGAGTGTTCTTTGTAGGTAAAGTTAAAAAAATAATAAAATCATGTGTCATTGCCTTCTTCATAGCATTTTTTTTTGAAAACGGGACAATCTGGGGCGGTCAGACGACGCTAAGCGGAGAAAAAAAGGTGATGGCCAGGTATCTTACTTGACGCATGCAATCGAGATTCAACTGAATGTTTATAGTCCCGGCAAATATAACTTGTACACATTACCAGCGGTGGCCTTAATATGTAATTTTTGTGCTTTAATTCTGAAGAGACTTGCTCACACTCAAAGTTTCTTTTTCAGGTCTTCTGTCCGTCGCAATGTAGTTTTATATTTATCTGTGTTGTTCACATCAACAGCTCACTGATACAAATATTTATAAAAGAACTAAAAAAAATGAAATGTATCATGGATTCTTGAGAGAAGGAAATACTTTTAAATAAAAAAAAGTTGAAATCAGACCAAGAAGCACCTTTTAGTATAAGTTATGAACTCCAACTCCATTACAAATTTATTATATTAGAAAAATATCCCCCAAGACAAAAAGAAAGAGACTTCTTGTATTGATTTGTACTTGTCTAGTCTTACTGCTCTGATTGAGATTTTGGTCTCCTGCTCATACTAACCCTGTTTTTGTTTGTTTTTTCCAGGATACACGGATGCAAGTATGTACTCTGAATGATAAGAAAGTCTCAATTTTTAATTATTTTGCTTTCATAGTCCTTAACATTATCCACCCAACTAGCCTATGTTTTAATCGTTATCTATACTGCGGGGATATTTCGAAGTACGAATAGTTCGATTGCATGAATCGAGAAGTTGTTTTTTTATTATTTATTTAACTCCACTTAACTAGAATACGATTTCTATATAAAAGGGAATTAAGAATTACAGTACATTTTCGTACATGTACAAAGCTTACTCAATTTTAATTCAACCAAATTATTAAGTACCTCGTCAGATTGGGCAGTCAATACGAAAAACATTTGATATGTTTGGACTCTCCAACTGACCACGCGAAATGTCTTATGAACTGCTGGTAAATGCTGAAAAATATAACAGGCTAACAAATGCGAGTATCCTATAAAGTGTTATAGTTGAGTTAAATTTATTGAGAACAAGAATTCAAGGAAGAAACGACGTCCATTTGTTCTTATAGTTGAAGCTTCCCCAAAGCCCCTGCCTTTTTACCTACAGGCCTATTCGTACCTAATTAATGTAGTACTGCAAATGCTCTCGAATTTACGCCAAAATGATTCATTTTATATAAAAAAAGGTGCTTTGATAAGTTATAGATTCCATTACAATACACGTTTATTAACACTTTCAGGTTGC
>JAHPZR010022062.1:15000-17500 GCA_019787425.1 Platygyra sinensis
TCGGAACCTCCAGAGGAAACGAAAATTGGTTCGAAAAATCGGATATTTCGAAAAATCTGGGGTCACTACAGTGTTCGACTGAGGAGAGGGAAACGACGTTTCGTCTACGTTTCGAGTTATCGGGTGGTTCGAAAAAAACGATAGATCGGGATTCAAACTGTAATTATTTTGAAACCACGCATACTCTATGACCTCGATCGATTGCCTAGTAAAATCAAAAACCTATAAAAGAAACAGTAAATTCTTTCTCCCACGTGAAGAAAAACAACTCTTTCTAAAAACAGCTCTTTCTAAAACCACTGAAAACGGCTCTTTTGAGAGCCACCACAAAAAAGTCTAGGTCTTTGTTTGTTTTGATTATGTCATTCTTCTGTTCATGGAAGTAATATTCATCTCGTCGATTTCTACGATACACATGTAAACGATACATCGCTTTTCCAAACCAAATTACCTGGATCGTTAGATCATTTGACCTTAACTCCGTCTTGGCACGGCAAACATGTAGAAAGTAGCCTTCAAGTCTGGCTTTGACAGCCTTTCAGAGGGTTTTCTCCCGAATACTTTTGCCCGCATCATCAGCGTTTTGCCCGAAAAATTTCAAAAATTTCTTTAATTGGGGGGCTGCATCCCCCCTCGCCACCCCGCCTCGTACGACATAATACCGTATTATGTTCCACAAGTTAAGGCTTCTTCGTTCTCCAGACATTTCTTCTTGGTTACAGTGCGGTCAACGAAAGATCTTGTTCGACGCTGAACCTATGGTTTCTACCAGATTTTCTCCTCTTCGGCTTCTTCGACGATGAAAATGACCAATAAATTGCCTTGCGTTTTCGTATTAACGGGCCGTAAGAGCTGTTTTTAGAAAGAGTTGTTTTTCTTCACGTGGGAGAAAGAATTTACTGTTTCTTTTATAGGTTTTTGATTTTACTAGGCAATCGATCGAGGTCATAGAGTATGCGTGGTTTCAAAATAATTACAGTTTGAATCCCGATCTATCGTTTTTTTCGAACCACCCGATAACTCGAAACGTAGACGAAACGTCGTTTCCCTCTCCTCAGTCGAACACTGTAGTGACCCCAGATTTTTCGAAATATCCGATTTTTCGAACCAATTTTCGTTTCCTCTGGAGGTTCCGAAAATCGGGATTCAACGGTAATTTTGGAATGAAAATACGTTCATTAGACGTCAGAAATGTAAACGTTTTTGTTTTTACTGCGGTTTGAGTGCGTTTGTACACTGACACATAGCTTTCGGGCATTGTGTCAATTTTTTCGGACAATAAGGTCCCCCCCCCTCCCCCCACCCCAGGTCCAAAGATGCCCGTACGCCTATGAAAATACCAATGCCGTCAACGAAATCTTCTAAGTAAAATATATCACGGCAGCTTACATAGTAATTTGTCGCTTCTCGGACGATTTAACTGTGACAGGTTTCCGCGCCAGAATCGTAGATGTCTATTTATTTCAAGTTGTCATAAGCCATCGTTGTGGTGAACTGACCCATGTCAAGACCTGTCAGTGCAGAGGGGATTTTTAACACGTAATCATACCAATCTGATAAACAATGTTTCGTATTTTTCTCGATGGAATAAAACTGCGTATAAGGTTGAATAGTTCTAGTTCGTTAACACGCGTCTTCCGACGGTATCGACAGATATGTTCCGGAATACCTCCTTCGTAAAAGGGTGTTGGCTTTGTTTAATTTCGCTTCCGTTTCAAAGTTGTGGCATGTCAAAAAGAAGGAAGGGTACGCATCAAAAATATAAGACTTAGGGAGGCTGTAGAAAAAAAAATTGAACCACGTCTGGAAAATCGCCGACACCCTCTTTTGAGGGTACTGTGTGAGTAAACATTTCCGTCATTAATCGTGCCGCTCCGATAATTCACCCTCGGAAGCGAACCATTTTAAGCGAAGCTGTGTTCCTGGGTGTTTCGCTTAATATCACTGCGACAATAACTTTTAAGAGCATTTCAAAGGTATGATTGTATTCTATAACTATTAAACGTTCAGTACATGTACAGGTTGATGGGGTTTTCTTTCGAAGCGCCAGCGTAAGAGCGCGATTTGCAACTGAACACTGTCAATCCACCTACCATGTCACCTTAAGCCTGTAGAATTCTTTCATTTTTTTGCTCTACTTTAATCTAAAGTGCAATCTCTCATTGCAATTGAACGTTTGGACAAAAACCTGATGGATCATTGAGCCCCCAGTTTCATTAAAATACTTAGCAATTATTGAATGAGGCTGAGTAGGATATGAAGAATTCTGCAGATCAAGGAGGGTGTTATCCACAGAGGCCGAAGGCCGAGGTGGATAACACCCTCCGAGATCTGCAGAATTCTTCATATCCTACGAAAACCGAATTCAATAATTGCTTTATTATTCATTCAAAACATTTTCCCGTTCTTAAAGGAGTTTCGCCATTTCGCTCTTTGTTTTTCTGCTCAGCAAAAAAACACAATCTCGTCCCCAGCTTTTCTCGGTCAACGGTTCAATAAT
>JAHPZR010022062.1:20000-23001 GCA_019787425.1 Platygyra sinensis
GAAACGAGGAAACTTTGCTCTTTTGTCGGCCACACCAAGCCTCCGCACACTAACGGCCGATAGTGTGCAATGGCTCAGCCAATCAAATAACAGCATTTGCATTAGTATACTAGTACAATTCTATTTACAAGAATTACTCCACAAGAATTAATCTACTCATAAAAGTTTATAAAATAATTAATTGTTTAAAACAGCACGATGGCGGGCACAGAATAGACCTGGCTATGTTCCAGGTTCTTATGTACAACAGTTACCTAGACCGATACATGCTACACATATTAAGGACGGTGCCTACTAATTCAAAGGTATTTTTGCGCGGTTCACTGAATATGCGGGAAAAGCAAATCATAACGAGTGCTATTGAAATCCGAAAAGAAAATTGGGGGTTACCACGCATTTTTCGAAGATAATTAATCAGCAATATTTGTAAAAAGCTTTAAAATACAAAGCAATGTATGGCGTTTTTTTCCCCAATTGAAGCTTAATTATCTCTGAAAAATGCGTGGTTACCCTCAATTTTCTTTTTGGATACCAAGAGCACTTGCTAAGTTCTACTTTCTCCGCATAGTTTTGAACCGCGCAAAAATATCCCTGTAATATAAGCACCATCCATAGGAAATCCGAGTATCTCGAGATGCGCAGACCGTATGCGCAGTAACAATAGTAGGCACCGTCCTTAAATATGCCAAAAACTTATAATATTTATATTTGCATGAGAAAATAAAGATTTTGTTGTGAACGTATACGGCATAATAATGATAGTGATCAATATCACATGAAAGTACTGTTCATTAGCATTAGTATCAATAGCAACTGTTCGTTTTCAAAACCGTTCGAAAAGCAATAGAATCTGACGATTGTCTCTCCAAATAGCGAAAATTGGAAACTTCAAGACTTCGAGACGTAAACAGTACCAACTGACAGTCTATTTCAGGAGAAGACTCACAATCGCGTCAAAATATTAAACCAAATTTGTGTGCGATCAAAATAACTAACAGTATCTTGAGCTAACACACCTGATACGTCATCTAATTGCATACTGCACAAGTATAAAAACTTATTGCGTTTACCTGGTAGTTAGCTTCGATGGCAGTGTCAGGAATTTTCCCATTTTCCATTCCCAGGGCTTCTTCATGGCAACCTGAAAGTGTTAATAAACGTGTATTGTAATGGAATCTATAACTTATCAAAGCACCTTTTTTTATATAAAATGAATCATTTTGGCGTAAATTCGAGAGCATTTGCAGTACTACATTAATTAGGTACGAATAGGCCTGTAGGTAAAAAGGCAGGGGCTTTGGGGAAGCTTCAACTATAAGAACAAATGGACGTCGTTTCTTCCTTGAATTCTTGTTCTCAATAAATTTAACTCAACTATAACACTTTATAGGATACTCGCATTTGTTAGCCTGTTATATTTTTCAGCATTTACCAGCAGTTCATAAGACATTTCGCGTGGTCAGTTGGAGAGTCCAAACATATCAAATGTTTTTCGTATTGACTGCCCAATCTGACGAGGTACTTAATAATTTGGTTGAATTAAAATTGAGTAAGCTTTGTACATGTACGAAAATGTACTGTAATTCTTAATTCCCTTTTATATAGAAATCGTATTCTAGTTAAGTGGAGTTAAATAAATAATAAAAAAACAACTTCTCGATTCATGCAATCGAACTATTCGTACTTCGAAATATCCCCGCAGTATAGATAACGATTAAAACATAGGCTAGTTGGGTGGATAATGTTAAGGACTATGAAAGCAAAATAATTAAAAATTGAGACTTTCTTATCATTCAGAGTACATACTTGCATCCGTGTATCCTGGAAAAAACAAACAAAAACAGGGTTAGTATGAGCAGGAGACCAAAATCTCAATCAGAGCAGTAAGACTAGACAAGTACAAATCAATACAAGAAGTCTCTTTCTTTTTGTCTTGGGGGATATTTTTCTAATATAATAAATTTGTAATGGAGTTGGAGTTCATAACTTATACTAAAAGGTGCTTCTTGGTCTGATTTCAACTTTTTTTTATTTAAAAGTATTTCCTTCTCTCAAGAATCCATGATACATTTCATTTTTTTTAGTTCTTTTATAAATATTTGTATCAGTGAGCTGTTGATGTGAACAACACAGATAAATATAAAACTACATTGCGACGGACAGAAGACCTGAAAAAGAAACTTTGAGTGTGAGCAAGTCTCTTCAGAATTAAAGCACAAAAATTACATATTAAGGCCACCGCTGGTAATGTGTACAAGTTATATTTGCCGGGACTATAAACATTCAGTTGAATCTCGATTGCATGCGTCAAGTAAGATACCTGGCCATCACCTTTTTTTCTCCGCTTAGCGTCGTCTGACCGCCCCAGATTGTCCCGTTTTCAAAAAAAAAATGCTATGAAGAAGGCAATGACACATGATTTTATTATTTTTTTAACTTTACCTACAAAGAACACTCGCTCCCTCAGGAGAGGCGTTCTGTCCGTATGAGAGGAAAATTTCTTAACAAAGTCAATTTAGTCGTTGCTGCCCTCTGTAATCCGGCTTTTCTTGCAGTTGTATGTTTATGACACACAGGATTGACGATCTTGCATATAACTCTTGTCTTGTCATTGATTCTTGCTTCTGGCTCCAAAACGCCACTCCAACAGAAAATTTCTTCAGACTTGCGGCTTCTTGACCGTGTCAGCACAAGAAATATCTTGCCTGACAAGAAAAACACCGCTTAATTAATGCCAGTTCCGGAATTAATGGTGCGCCATGGCCACAGCAGCGTGTCGGTTATTTCGCTGAGCTGCTCCATTTGTGTTTCTGTTGGCTTGGTGGCAGCAAATATGCACCTCAATTTCTGACAAGAGCAACATACAGTTCCATCAGGAACACGCTCCTTCTTCGTAAGGTGCTTTAACTTGGCGTCAAGATTTAACTTTGCAAGTGGTCGGTCAATCTCGCCGATGATCTGACCAAACAAGTTTTTAAAGCTTGCAATTTTCCCTTGAAGC
>JAHPZR010022065.1:0-14239 GCA_019787425.1 Platygyra sinensis
CTTTTCAGATCCGTATGCTGCTCATTTTAACATGGATTGGCCATGATTTTCCTGCGGGACAGTTTGTGTCTATTCGCATTTACTTTATCGCGGCAACGACATGATATTCTAGATTGTTCCAATTTTTTTAAAAAAATTTGTCACGCGTTTTGCATGTGACATTGGCCAATTGGCAAAGATTTGGATTTGAGTTTCATTTGAGGTCATCACCATCTTAGTGAGTATATGGATATCAGTCGACCAGCTGAATACTCCATAGCTAGCTTGCTACACCGTGCTGACGAGACCCAACAAGGTCGAGACAGCTGTCCACGGTCGCAATTCTTGGCTTTCAGTTTGGACTCTATCATGTCGTTGGCCCGTTAAGCTTTTTACGTAGTATCAGCCTTGCATCATTGTTGGCTATCCAATATCAGAGAAGTACACAGTAAACCAAGGCTGCGTGTCTCTGTCAAGCTATTATTTGGATTATGGCCGCCGTGTTGCGCGACTCCACCGTCGTGCGTACGCGCCCACGAGCAGTACCACTAAAAATGCTAACCATGAGAAAATCAACTCATGGGTTTCCATTTGCTTCCCATATGGGTATGGGGCTCCGCTTGGCGGTCTTTCAGGGCAGGAGCTCCGCTATAACAAAACAAAGGTCAGTTATTTCAGTTATTTTCAAACAAATGTTTTTACATTACTTTTTGTTTTCGTAGGCATTTTTCGAGAGTCTTCGACATGATTTGGAGCTGAAGAGAACGTTGTTTTTCTTTTAATCCTGAAACTTTCAAATCATGTTCCGAAAACTTGACCGTAACCATTCACACTCGGCCTCCAGCGTCACCTCGCGTGGAACATCCATTTAGGTATTAGATTCCTAGTTAATAATTTTTTCCTAGTAGTTCATTTTTTATACGTTAATTTATTTTCTTAGGTTTTTAATATCATGTATCACTTTCACTCAACAAAATGAGCACTGTTATTGGTCGATTCTTGGTCACGTGCCCCTGATCAAATTCAAATGTATCCCGACCGGGATACAATTGCGCAGTTGTTGCCCTCACGAAGTCTTTGTTTGTTTGTTTTTGCTATATGAAAGTCTAAATATATAACAAAACACTTAATGTATGGTCCCTCGGGAAACTAGTTGGTTTTGTTTTCCCTCGAGTCCTGATGTTTCCCTCGACTTCGTCTCAGGAAACATCAGGACTCGAGGGAAAACAAAACTAACTGTTTCCCTCGGGACCATACATTAAGTATATATTGACCCCCGAAAAGCCCCTCAGGGGAGCGTTCAATAAAGTCTCAGTCTCAGTGAGTCCCGGGACTCACTCAGCCAGCAAACGTCGAGACCCAGGCCCAAGGATGTGAGTCCCAGACCCATGAACATGAGTCCCGTACGCTTGTGGATAATTAGCCTGTGGACGCAAGTTGGCCATTTGGTGTTCTAGGAGACCGAAGTGTCGAAAGAACGTAGTCACTGGCACTCGTTGCTTACTCCGTTGTACTTCTTAAGCTTCTGTACAGATTCACATATTTTAAGTTACACTTTAAGTAAATTTATACAAAAGGGAAACAACTGTCAAATAATTGTGAAATGTTCGTGGCTAGTCTGACGCGGCGTTTCGACTCGGCCAAGAGACTCTTTAGAGACCTTTAGAGTTCATAGGCAAACTGGTTGAGCATGGTCCCTTCGAGAACGGAGTCAGCTTTGGCTCTGACTGGGTTACTCTGCCTTAAATAAATAAAAGCGTCTGTATGCGTATTACGCTAAAAATTGGAATTCCGAGCTAAATTTTGGTCTGGGTGATTTCAACTATATTCACACCTCAGTTTCTCAACGTTATTCTTAAGGCAGACAGCTTCTTACAAGATCTATGCGGCATTTGCAAGGCGACATTTCAGAACTAAAGACTTAAAATACGATTGTGCCCCTTTCTTGTCTTCACTTAATTCAGTCAGAAAAGTACAGGACGTTTACTACAGTTTTCCAGCAGACCGGGCTTTGTTTTTGTATTCGACCTTGTGGGATGTTCATATGAAAAACTTACCATTCGCTCAATTTCCCAAAGTTAATTACTCCCCTTACCCAACCCTTAATTAAAAGCCATATTTTATTCGGCATATCAGTCCCACCCTCTTTCTGTTGTCACGAAGCTCTCTAGAACCTCTAATTTCATTGGATCTTGTTGGCACGAAGCTCTATTGTTTTAGGGTTAGGGTCCATTGTTACCATTGTTTGTATATAATTTTCTCAACCAATCCTGTGAGACGTTCCGAAGAGCTTCGTGGCGGCCCCCCTCTTTTATATCCCTAGTGAAAAAAAAAAACAACAACAACAATTACAGCAACATCAAAAAAAAAAAAAAAAAAAAGAACTTCCTAGCGTTGTGTCACAGTTACATACTTGAGTAGGGAAGGATGAAGCGCGTGCTGAACTCAAGCATTATTATATTCTAGAAGTAAGTAACGCTATGGGTATTCAAGTGATTCGCGTGCAATTTGGAAATTTTAACTGTTTGGGATAAATTGACGCGCTCTCAGCCAATGAGACTCGGCTAAATTGATCACAGATGTGTAGTAATATTAGCTAGTCAAACACTTTTATCATGAGCCTCCGGCTAGGGGACTGGGTAACCACCCCCTCTGTATATGACGTTAAGTAAATCGATTATCTTATCTTATCTATGTTATATCTCTCCAAAATAGTTCATAAAAAATGTGCCGACACAAAAAAGGAAACTTCAGGGCCTGCAGGCAAAGTTAATACTCACCAAATTCACCCACCTGGTGCTGTAGGAAATATATAGAGACCGATAACGAGAATCTGCATGTTGACATAAGGGCTAACAAGTACTTATAAGAACCGAGTTGAGAACTATCTGAGAAGTTTGCATGTAGACCCTAAGGTATATTTATTTACTGGTTTGTTTCCTTTTTCAACTGGACGCTTTTGGAACTATGTTGTTCACCGAGTTTTGGTTGGTTAATAAACCGTGTTAAATAACATGCTTCGACGGGCTGTTTATGGTGATATGAACCGCACGGCCAATATAATACAGTGAGAATATTATGCTGTGATCAACTTTTGACAGGCTAATATCGACTGACTGACTTTCTGAGTGTATTTGTCAGTCATGATTATGTTTTTTTTTTACTTCGCAATGATTGCGTTGGTCGGAGTTTTTTTTCCGAATACCCCTCAATTTCGACAAATCCATATTCAATTACAATACAGCTTTTAGCCACAACAAAGCGAAAGAAAGTCCCATTGTTGCGAGTTCTCAAGAAGTAGATCAATATTTTTGAAAGCTTTCTTGACATTCCAACCTAAGATGAAATTAAAGCAAGAGTTGATGTTCGCTGAAATTAGAAAAAGATAATTATTTTTCTCGTTCGTTTACCATTTGCTTAACAAATAATTACTAAGCTGATTGAATTTTGAAAGGAAATAAATTGGTGCTTAATAATAACAATTTGTTGATAAATCAACAATATAAGCTACTCAACACGCACGTACGCGTATGATTTTCTTAATCTGTAACCAAACTTAGGATTTCTAAAAAAAAAAAATTGGGGCAGCCCTCCTCCAAGCAACCTGTACCAATGGAAACTGTTCACCGGCTACAACTAAGAGCTGACTTTAATACTTAGCAGCTCAAATAGTGTAAGCTCGCTAGTGCGTGTGGCTGACTTTTCATTGACTTCCCGGGGGGGGGGGGGGGGGTACTCCCGAGAATTTTGTATAGGGGTGTGCCGTGAAGGTTTTTGAACCCTAACCCGGCCTATTTAAGGACTAAGAAAGCGAAAACTGATACCCTTTTTAAGCCTCAAACATTCGTTTAGGCGGGGTTTTCACACTCCAGTATTAGATAATACAATTTAGCTACCCTATCTAAGGACCACACCAGGAATACATCAACAAAAGGGTAAAAAAGGATACCCTATTTAAGGACCGAGAACCTCAAAAACCATACCCTATTCCGCGGCACATACCTATATAGCCCATAAATGGGTGTACCCCCCCTCCCCCGGGATAGACTTCAGTCAAGGAAAGTTTCGTTATTGTCATTGTAATCTGTTGATGTTCAGCGAAATTTGTTCAACCAACCACGAAGGTGCGGTTAGATTCTTTAATGCTTACAATTGGGCTAAGTGCGAAAAATGAAAATTGACATATTTTATCGCACGCCACTGAAGAGAGCGGAGGTTCTAATATAACCAAAAAACGTGATACAATTTCTTACTTGCCATGAAGTGGATCCTTCTAACAGGAAATGAATAAAAGGAGAACAATTTTTGTGCTTTTGGCATCGCAGGGGATGAAGAAGTTGTTTAATTTTTCTTAGAAATTTCGTCCACGTAAAAGGCACAATCGATTTAATTGCGTAATTAAAATCATTAAAAAGCGATTAAAAAATAATTTAGCCATTCTTATCTATCTAAAAACACGTAAGTTCTACATTCATAACCAACAAGACGTCAATTAATTCCTCGTACATTCTTGTTGAAGCTCGCCTGGCAATTTTATCAAAGAACAATTCAACTTTTTGATCGATATTGATATAAAATATGAATTTAGACAAATTATTCATCCGGAAAACGTGTTAATATGAACACAAATGAAGCCTTTTGCTAATCCATAAATAATGTTTTAGGCAACGATACAAACAGTCATGCATGCAACTTTTTTAGCCAGTGGATGCCACATTTTACTGAAACCTTGCCCACTGCATTTCTGTTGTACTCAAAAACTGGTAGCGATTCAGTGCTGTTTTTACTTCCAGCTATAACAGGGGAAGGAAAAAGTAAAATGACTTCAAATGGGCATTTTAAGGCGACGGCTAATGCATGATGCGTCAAACTTTGAACAGACATCCAATTCGACACAGGAAGGAATCGAAGGTGGAATGTGTGCGCCCCCAGCCTGGTCAATGATGCTGCAAATATATTTACATACGGTTTAAAACCAATGTTTTTATTTTAGGCAAGATGAATCTGCTCCCGCCTCGAAGTTAATTTCTTTGTTTTCTTTAGAATGTAGAACTTACGTGTTTTTAGATAGATAAGAATGGCTAAATTATTTTTTAATCGCTTTTTAATGATTTTAATTACGCAATTAAATCGATTGTGCCTTTTACGTGGACGAAATTTCTAAGAAAAATTAAACAACTTCTTCATCCCCTGCGATGCCAAAAGCACAAAAATTGTTCTCCTTTTATTCATTTCCTGTTAGAAGGATCCACTTCATGGCAAGTAAGAAATTGTATCACGTTTTTTGGTTATATTAGAACCTCCGCTCTCTTCAGTGGCGTGCGATAAAATATGTCAATTTTCATTTTTCGCACTTAGCCCAATTGTAAGCATTAAAGAATCTAACCGCACCTTCGTGGTTGGTTGAACAAATTTCGCTGAACATCAACAGATTACAATGACAATAACGAAACTTTCCTTGACTGAAGTCTATCCCGGGGGAGGGGGGGTACACCCATTTATGGGCTATATAGGTATGTGCCGCGGAATAGGGTATGGTTTTTGAGGTTCTCGGTCCTTAAATAGGGTATCCTTTTTTACCCTTTTGTTGATGTATTCCTGGTGTGGTCCTTAGATAGGGTAGCTAAATTGTATTATCTAATACTGGAGTGTGAAAACCCCGCCTAAACGAATGTTTGAGGCTTAAAAAGGGTATCAGTTTTCGCTTTCTTAGTCCTTAAATAGGCCGGGTTAGGGTTCAAAAACCTTCACGGCACACCCCTATACAAAATTCTCGGGAGTACCCCCCCCCCCCCCCCCGGGAAGTCAATGAAAAGTCAGCCACACGCACTAGCGAGCTTACACTATTTGAGCTGCTAAGTATTAAAGTCAGCTCTTAGTTGTAGCCGGTGAACAGTTTCCATTGGTACAGGTTGCTTGGAGGAGGGCTGCCCCAATTTTTTTTTTTTTAGAAATCCTAAGTTTGGTTACAGATTAAGAAAATCATACGCGTACGTGCGTGTTGAGTAGCTTATATTGTTGATTTATCAACAAATTGTTATTATTAAGCACCAATTTATTTCCTTTCAAAATTCAATCAGCTTAGTAATTATTTGTTAAGCAAATGGTAAACGAACGAGAAAAATAATTATCTTTTTCTAATTTCAGCGAACATCAACTCTTGCTTTAATTTCATCTTAGGTTGGAATGTCAAGAAAGCTTTCAAAAATATTGATCTACTTCTTGAGAACTCGCAACAATGGGACTTTCTTTCGCTTTGTTGTGGCTAAAAGCTGTATTGTAATTGAATATGGATTTGTCGAAATTGAGGGGTATTCGGAAAAAAAACTCCGACCAACGCAATCATTGCGAAGTAAAAAAAAAACATAATCATGACTGACAAATACACTCAGAAAGTCAGTCAGTCGATATTAGCCTGTCAAAAGTTGATCACAGCATAATATTCTCACTGTATTATATTGGCCGTGCGGTTCATATCACCATAAACAGCCCGTCGAAGCATGTTATTTAACACGGTTTATTAACCAACCAAAACTCGGTGAACAACATAGTTCCAAAAGCGTCCAGTTGAAAAAGGAAACAAACCAGTAAATAAATATACCTTAGGGTCTACATGCAAACTTCTCAGATAGTTCTCAACTCGGTTCTTATAAGTACTTGTTAGCCCTTATGTCAACATGCAGATTCTCGTTATCGGTCTCTATATATTTCCTACAGCACCAGGTGGGTGAATTTGGTGAGTATTAACTTTGCCTGCAGGCCCTGAAGTTTCCTTTTTTGTGTCGGCACATTTTTTATGAACTATTTTGGAGAGATATAACATAGATAAGATAAGATAATCGATTTACTTAACGTCATATACAGAGGGGGTGGTTACCCAGTCCCCTAGCCGGAGGCTCATGATAAAAGTGTTTGACTAGCTAATATTACTACACATCTGTGATCAATTTAGCCGAGTCTCATTGGCTGAGAGCGCGTCAATTTATCCCAAACAGTTAAAATTTCCAAATTGCACGCGAATCACTTGAATACCCATAGCGTTACTTACTTCTAGAATATAATAATGCTTGAGTTCAGCACGCGCTTCATCCTTCCCTACTCAAGTATGTAACTGTGACACAACGCTAGGAAGTTCTTTTTTTTTTTTTTTTTTTGATGTTGCTGTAATTGTTGTTGTTGTTTTTTTTTTTCACTAGGGATATAAAAGAGGGGGGCCGCCACGAAGCTCTTCGGAACGTCTCACAGGATTGGTTGAGAAAATTATATACAAACAATGGTAACAATGGACCCTAACCCTAAAACAATAGAGCTTCGTGCCAACAAGATCCAATGAAATTAGAGGTTCTAGAGAGCTTCGTGACAACAGAAAGAGGGTGGGACTGATATGCCGAATAAAATATGGCTTTTAATTAAGGGTTGGGTAAGGGGAGTAATTAACTTTGGGAAATTGAGCGAATGGTAAGTTTTTCATATGAACATCCCACAAGGTCGAATACAAAAACAAAGCCCGGTCTGCTGGAAAACTGTAGTAAACGTCCTGTACTTTTCTGACTGAATTAAGTGAAGACAAGAAAGGGGCACAATCGTATTTTAAGTCTTTAGTTCTGAAATGTCGCCTTGCAAATGCCGCATAGATCTTGTAAGAAGCTGTCTGCCTTAAGAATAACGTTGAGAAACTGAGGTGTGAATATAGTTGAAATCACCCAGACCAAAATTTAGCTCGGAATTCCAATTTTTAGCGTAATACGCATACAGACGCTTTTATTTATTTAAGGCAGAGTAACCCAGTCAGAGCCAAAGCTGACTCCGTTCTCGAAGGGACCATGCTCAACCAGTTTGCCTATGAACTCTAAAGGTCTCTAAAGAGTCTCTTGGCCGAGTCGAAACGCCGCGTCAGACTAGCCACGAACATTTCACAATTATTTGACAGTTGTTTCCCTTTTGTATAAATTTACTTAAAGTGTAACTTAAAATATGTGAATCTGTACAGAAGCTTAAGAAGTACAACGGAGTAAGCAACGAGTGCCAGTGACTACGTTCTTTCGACACTTCGGTCTCCTAGAACACCAAATGGCCAACTTGCGTCCACAGGCTAATTATCCACAAGCGTACGGGACTCATGTTCATGGGTCTGGGACTCACATCCTTGGGCCTGGGTCTCGACGTTTGCTGGCTGAGTGAGTCCCGGGACTCACTGAGACTGAGACTTTATTGAACGCTCCCCTGAGGGGCTTTTCGGGGGTCAATATATACTTAATGTATGGTCCCGAGGGAAACAGTTAGTTTTGTTTTCCCTCGAGTCCTGATGTTTCCTGAGACGAAGTCGAGGGAAACATCAGGACTCGAGGGAAAACAAAACCAACTAGTTTCCCGAGGGACCATACATTAAGTGTTTTGTTATATATTTAGACTTTCATATAGCAAAAACAAACAAACAAAGACTTCGTGAGGGCAACAACTGCGCAATTGTATCCCGGTCGGGATACATTTGAATTTGATCAGGGGCACGTGACCAAGAATCGACCAATAACAGTGCTCATTTTGTTGAGTGAAAGTGATACATGATATTAAAAACCTAAGAAAATAAATTAACGTATAAAAAATGAACTACTAGGAAAAAATTATTAACTAGGAATCTAATACCTAAATGGATGTTCCACGCGAGGTGACGCTGGAGGCCGAGTGTGAATGGTTACGGTCAAGTTTTCGGAACATGATTTGAAAGTTTCAGGATTAAAAGAAAAACAACGTTCTCTTCAGCTCCAAATCATGTCGAAGACTCTCGAAAAATGCCTACGAAAACAAAAAGTAATGTAAAAACATTTGTTTGAAAATAACTGAAATAACTGACCTTTGTTTTGTTATAGCGGAGCTCCTGCCCTGAAAGACCGCCAAGCGGAGCCCCATACCCATATGGGAAGCAAATGGAAACCCATGAGTTGATTTTCTCATGGTTAGCATTTTTAGTGGTACTGCTCGTGGGCGCGTACGCACGACGGTGGAGTCGCGCAACACGGCGGCCATAATCCAAATAATAGCTTGACAGAGACACGCAGCCTTGGTTTACTGTGTACTTCTCTGATATTGGATAGCCAACAATGATGCAAGGCTGATACTACGTAAAAAGCTTAACGGGCCAACGACATGATAGAGTCCAAACTGAAAGCCAAGAATTGCGACCGTGGACAGCTGTCTCGACCTTGTTGGGTCTCGTCAGCACGGTGTAGCAAGCTAGCTATGGAGTATTCAGCTGGTCGACTGATATCCATATACTCACTAAGATGGTGATGACCTCAAATGAAACTCAAATCCAAATCTTTGCCAATTGGCCAATGTCACATGCAAAACGCGTGACAAATTTTTTTAAAAAAATTGGAACAATCTAGAATATCATGTCGTTGCCGCGATAAAGTAAATGCGAATAGACACAAACTGTCCCGCAGGAAAATCATGGCCAATCCATGTTAAAATGAGCAGCATACGGATCTGAAAAGACCTACCTAGACCTGTCTATTTTTGGCTGATCAGGCCCGGGTTTTTCGAAAGGTGGATAACGCTATCCACCGGATAAATCACTATCCAGCGGATAGCGTGGTTTGTTTCGTTAACACTTATCCACTGGATAGCGATTTATCCAGTGGATAGCGTTATCCAGTCTTTGAACAATTGGGGCCTGATCTTTTACAGATCCTGCGTTTACAGGCAGCATTTTCGTTTGCAGTCCTTTGTATCATCATGTCTTACTGTCTGATATTGGACTTCCATGTTATGATCAATTGACACCTGTCAAATCAAGATATTCACTGACCCATATCACTTGACCATACCGCGGGCTCAAGGATGTAGCTCATCGAGGTCGGTGGTTTTTTTTAAGTTGACTGCTGACCAGGTGCAGGTTTTCCATTGGATCGCGGGCTCATATCTGGTTAACTTGTTGAAAACAGGGCAGGATTGTTTGGAAAGCGATTAACACTAACCCAGGATTAAAAGTTAAAACCGAGTTATAATTAACTTTTTGTTCTATGCAAATGTTTTTTGCTGCTTTTTTTGTGTATACAGTGATTATTGAAAATCAAAACAGCAGGCCAAACAATATACAGAAAACCACATCCTAAGTTACAAAACTCAAATCAAAATTCTACCTTTTCCTGGGTTAGCTTAATCGGGCTCTGAAAAACCCGGCCCAGGAGCTACGCTGTTAGGTTGGCCTAAATCTATCTATTATATTTTCTTTAAAAGTAACTCAGCATGCTATTTGCCTGATGCAACTTATACATTTTGGCTTGTACTCGTCGAGTAATCACGTAACTAATACTTCTTTTCTTTCTTCCAAACGGACAACTGATCTAAATGCCAAATTAGCTTAACAGATATGGCAGCCGTGGTTGTTGGCCTGGGCGTGAAGGCTTGAACGAAAGTCGCCTCCCACGAGGAGACACGACGCGCCGGAGCTTCGTGCTCTCCTCGTGTGAGGTAGTTTGCTCGAGCGTCGGGTGCTCGCCCATTGAATTTACCTTGAGAAAACTTCCAGGTAACTCCGTCTACAGGGGGTGAACAACCTATAAAACAATGTTGATTTTCTCGTAATATGCGAGGATCGAAAAACCGGACGTTTCGAGGTTGCTACCACTTTACCATACAGCTGAATGCAAATGAGTTAAAATATGCGTGCGTTATAACTTTCAAATAACAAAACAATGGCAAGTTACTTGCGCGCGCTGACTCTTAGGGGTTTAAATAAACACAAAGTCAATACTGATTCTCCCGGTATGTAGGGTCTGATGTTCCAATATCAGCTGTTTCTCAAAACTGCGTCGCTCTAAAGCACTACGGAAGTCAGAACCGATTAATTACCTCAGCATATCATCAGTACATGTGATCTGACGACTAGTAGATCTGCGTTTGTCAATCTGGTAGAACGTAAATGTTCTCGGAATCTGTTCTCCAGACGTAATCCGTAGTATACAGCAATTCATGTTTGCAGGAATAAAGTATACCTTGAATGAGAAGAATGAAGTAGTAAATTAATTAGGAAATAAAAGTAAATCAACTAGTACTTATACACCGGATTACCATTTCAGCTGTAAAGTTTAGCTGAACCGGACACAAAAATGTTAGAGGTGTGGTGTCCATGTTATTCAGGGGGAGTATGTGAAATATATCGTTTTTCTGGTGCCGCTATAAGTTCCTGTAGCTTAAAGGTGCCTTTGAGGAGTGGTAACCACAAGATGCACTACCACGTACGCGTTTCCCGGGGTTTCGAAATTGTAATAAACTAAACTAGGCATAAAATTTGAAACATAGATGAACACTCATATCCTGTCAATGTTTTAGATCGAAACATCAATTTTCCTTATTTTTTGTGTCAGTTCTGAGAATTGGATAGTACATCAGTGCAAAACAATGTTGCACCAGCACTGCAGTCGATTATGTCCGAAGTCTGTGGATGAAATTAGCCCTAGTTCCTGAGTGACCATTCAAATGAAAGCTATTTCATATGGCTTTAACCTTTACGCTAACGTTTGCGAAGTAAACCCGGCGAGTGACCATTCGAATGAAAGACATTGAGCAGAGCAGTTTTTCCGGGTGTTTTGCTTCTCCTTTTAGTGCTTAAAATGTTATCAACATCATCGTCGTCACCATTATCAGCAAAACCATTATTACCATGCATTTATTTAAAAAGACGGGTTCACATTCATCGGCGGTGCACTTATATTCCATAATCAGTGAACCTTGAACTCGCTGCTTACATCAGTTACAAAAAATTAAAACTGAATTATTAACCCGAGCTTTCACATTACAACAATACCTGTGAAGACTGATTTAGTAAATTGCATTAAGACTTACTCAGTACGACTGTTTCAGCGTCATACGGTAAGCGGTATCAAGGGGATCAACTGTTGCCTCCATCTACTGATCTGGTGAAAATGAATGCATGTGTTCTTCCGACTTTCAACACGCTCTAAAAACAAACCAGATATTCTAAAATGCGATATTTTGGCAATAATAAGCTACTTTAGGGATATTCTTATCAAATTTAGTCTAAAACCCATGAAGGCGCTCGCTAGCAAGAGTCTAAAGAATAAATAAAGTTCAAGCATTCACCGACTTCAACGGTAAGGCCGTTGAAAAGCAAACAAAATAAATGCTATCATGATTTTATTGGTGGTGCAGTTTCTTCTAAATGATGTAAAACTTTATTATCATTTCAATGGATTTCTAGATCGCATAAGTACATAGACATTTCCTCAAAACTTCATGCACTTGACTGCACTTTTAAAGGTACATGCAAATTTCAAAATACCTTTCCCATGTACTTTCATGCACAACTCGTGTAAAGGTTCATGAAAATTTCATTATACCTTTCCATGTAGCTTTATGAACCATATGTGTTAAGGTACCTGGAAATTTCGGATCAATATCAGTATCTGGGCCACTGCACACCTACCCCTCCCCTAACCCAACATGTTGTAATAAGTTAACAAGTTAGTGTTACTGTTGGATAAGGGGAGGGGTAGGTGCGCAGTTGCCCAGATACTGATATTGATCCGAAGTTTCCACATACATTTATCCACCACACATGTTAATAATGTGCATGGAAGTTTCCATATGATACCTTCGTGTACAACCGACTTAAAAGCACATGGAAATTCCCATGTACTTTTCCTATGTATCTTAATGCACCACACGTGGAAAGGTGCATGCAAATTTCTATGCACCTTTCCCATGTACCTTCATGCACCACACGTGGTAAGGCACATGGCGCGCATCCTTATACCTACGTGTACAACACAATTAAAAGCGCATGCAAATTTCGATGTACCTTTCCATGTACATTCGTGCGTCGGACGTATATGCAAATTTCCATTTACATTCCTGCACCACACATGTAAAGGTGCCTTATGGAAGTTCCCTGTATATTCGTGTGCAACACAATAACAGGTACATAGAAATTTCCATGGACATTCAGATGACACAGAAAGTGTACATGGAAATTTCTACACAGTCCTATGATGATACTGCAGTACAGCTATTATAAACGTTCCCTGTTATGTCAACGCGTCAGACAGCCAGTTAACGCTTAAGTTAGTGAGACGGGGTAAATATTTCCAATATATATCAAATCTGTCCATTTATTTATTGATACGCAAAACCCTGCCTTAGCAAGACAGCTCTCCTTGGAAGAAGCATAGACCTGGAACGACAACAGAAACAACATGAATAATTGTTAAAACTGAACGGAATCTCTGATTAAGTAAACGCTTCGCAGAGGTCTGTAAGGAACAGTAACAGATAAAACATCCCTGTTAAGCCCCGTGGCAGCTTCTTTGGCTTGTGTTGCAATCTAGAGGACAGCTGCAATGTACCTAGCTTTCAACAAAACATTTGTAAACTGACTTTTAACAGAACATATTTGCTGGTACTTTCACCAAGTATATAAATGTCTACCGCTTATGAATAATTTCTTGCTGACACGCCAATCAGACTACCAGTTCAGCTCAAGTCCACTTACTGTCTTCGTGTATGCGATCTTATGAATTTCAGTAGACCTTTCCTTGTACGCCGTCACAAGGTACAAGGAAATTTCCATTGACCCTGCTTCCGGAAGCAGGGTCAATGGAAATTTCCTTGTACCTTGTGACGGCCGTACAAGGAAAGGTCTACTGAAATTCATAAGATCGCATACACGAAGACAGTAAGTGGACTTGAGCTGAACTGGTAGTCTGATTGCGCTGTCAGCAAGAAATTATTCATAAGCGGTAGACATTTATATACTTGGTGAAAGTACCAGCAAATATGTTCTGTTAAAAGTCAGTTTACAAATGTTTTGTTGAAAGCTAGGTACATTGCAGCTGTCCTCTAGATTTGCAACACAAGCCAAAGAAGCTGCCACGGGGCTTAACAGGGATGTTTTATCTGTTACTGTTCCTTACAGACTCTGCGAAGCGTTTACTTAATCAGAGATTCCGTTCAGTTTTAACAATTTATTCATGTTGTTTCTTTTGTCGTTCCAGGTCTATGCTTCTTCCAAGGAGAGCTGTCTTGCTAAGGCAGGGTTTTGCGTATCAATAAATAAATGGACAGATTTGATATATATTGGAAATATTTACCCCGTCTCACTAACTTAAGCGTTAACTGGCTCGTCTGACGCGTTGACATAACAGGGAACGTTTATAATAGCTGTACTGCAGTATCATCATAGGACTGTGTAGAAATTTCCATGTACACTTTCTGTGTCATCTGAATGTCCATGGAAATT
>JAHPZR010022066.1:0-10553 GCA_019787425.1 Platygyra sinensis
CGCTTTAAACCCGTCGCAGTATGTTTATTTAGTTTATCAAACATCAAAAGTGAACAACATAGCTCAGTCCAAAAGCCTGCAGTTTAAAAAAGAAAACAAGCCTGTAAATAAATGTACCTTAGAGTACGTATGCAAACTTCCCAGATAGTTCTCAACTCAGTTCTTCTAAGTACTAGGTAGCTCTTATCTCAACATACAAATTCTCCTTATTGGTGTCTACATATTTCCTACAGTACTTGGTGGGAGAATTCGGCGAGTATTAACTTTGCCTGGCCTGTAAGCCTGCAAGCAAGGCCCGAAGTTTCCTTTTAGTGTCTGCACATTTCTTATGTTCTCTTTGGTAAGATAGATAACGTAACTGATTTATTTAACGTCATATACACAGGGGGTGGTTACCCAGTCCCCTAGCCTCATGATTAAAGTATTTGACAGGCTAAAATTACTATACATATCTATGTGATCAAGTTGGTAGAGCCTAGAATAGTTGATAAATAAGTATAGTCAGTGAAATTGTACGTACGGATTACATCATGATGATTTGATGATTTGGAATTCTTTAAGAGAAATGAGATTTTTGTCTCTATAACTGCAAAAACTGTATTTACATTACGATGTTAATAATAATATACATGCAAACAATTCTGTATACTGATTGGCTGAGAGCACGTCAATTTTTCCTTTACAGGGCAGACAGTTTTAAAAAAAGTGAATGCAGAAAGTTGTAATCAAATTATTTTCATATCATTCAAGGAGTAAATTATTTTCATATCGTTAACAAGGAGTAAGGAAGAACTCCTTAAATTTTTAAAGACTGCAAAGTTCACTCACGTGTCTTCTGTCCACCACATTCTCAAAGCTCTGGCTCTCTTACACATTTTGGCCAGTCCCTAACACACAGTGACTTAGAAAGAAACAGACAACTGTAAGGGTCCCCACACACCTTGCTAACTATGAGCACACAAGGTGACATGTCGCAAGGAGATGTTGAACGTCAGTTGTCCTGTATGCCCGTGTTTGTGTGACATGCCAGTTCTGATTCGGGGGGAACCTACTAAAGCGGTAAAATAACGACCTTAGTTTTCAATGTCGCATCGTAAACGCTGCCTTTTCTTTCAAGTTACATTTATAATGGTAATTGAACTGAGTGGAGTGCAATTTGGTCTAAAATCATACGAGTGATTTCAAAATCGAACGAGCGCGTAGCTCGAGTTCGATTTGAAATCGCAAGTATGATTTCAGACTAAAATTGCACGACCCGAAGTTCAATTACCACTTTATTAGATCCATTTTGAAATCGACCAAATACAAGAACTACAAGAACTACAAGATTTTGGTCAGTACCCGGCAGTATTTATTGGACCAAGTTGCCAAATTTGCCAAAGAATTGTTTCTTTTGGCTTACATTTTCCTGCAAGGTGATCGGTTAGTTTAAGCCTCAAAATCTGATTGATTATTTTGTTTTACTGTCCCATTCTCATTGGCTGAGAAAAAGACGCCATTTAGAGTTAAAGATAGTGCGATTCGTGAATAAATCGCACCGCTGAGAGCCAATCACATTGCAAGGATAACCAGTGATTTCAAATTGGATTTAATAAAATGGAACATCTCAAGACTTTCGTAAATGCCTGTGAAAACAAAAAGTAATGTAGAAACGTTTATTTAAAAATAACTGACGTTTGTTTTGTTATATATTTTCTTCAAAAGTAAACTCAGTGTGCTATTTGCTTGATACAACGTAGGCAGTTTGGTTTGTACTCTCCGGGTAATCTCGTACTTAATACATCTTTTCTGTCTTCCAAACGGACTACTGATCTAAATGCCAAATAAGCTTAACAGGTATGGCAGGCGTGGTTGTTGGCCTGGGCGTGCAGGCTTGAACGAAAGTCGCGGCTCCCACGAGGAGACGCGACGCGCCGGAGCTTCGTGCTCTCCTCGTGTGAGGTAGTTGCACCGAGCGTCGGTTGCTCGCCCATTAAATTTACCCTGAGAAAACTTCCAGGTAACTCCATCCACAGGGAGTAAACAACCTATAAAACAATGTTGATTTTCTCGTAATATGCGAGGAACGAAAAATCGGACGTTTTGAGGTTGCTGCCACTTTACCATACATCTGAATGCAAATGAATTAAATTAATATTCGTGCATTATAACTTTCATAGCGAACAATGGCAAGTTACTTCCGCGCGCTGACTCTTAGGGTCTAAATAAAGACAAAGTCATTACTGATTCTCCTCGGATGTAGGGTCTGATGTTCCAATATCAGCCATTTCTCCAAACTGCGTCGCCCTAAAGCACTACGGAAGTCAGAACCGATTAATTACCTCAGCATATCATAAGTACATGTGATCTGACGACTAGTAGATCTGCATTTGTCAATCTGGTAGAACGTAAATGTTCTCGGAATCTGTTCTCCAGACGTAATCCGTAGTATACAGCAATTCATGTTTGCAGGAATAAAGTATACCTTGAATGAGAAGAATGAAGTAGTAAATTAATTAAGAAATAAAAGTAAATCAACTAGTACTTATACGCCGGATGACCATTTCAGCAGTAAAGTTTAGCTGAACCGGACACAAAAATGTTAGAGGTGTGGTGTCCATGTTATTCAGGGGGAGTATGTGAAATATCGTTTTTCTGGTGCCGCTATAAGTTCCTGTAGCTTAAAGGTGCCTTTGAGGAGTGGTAACCACAAGATGCACTACCACGTACGCGTTTCCCGGGGTTTCGAAATTGTAATAAACTAAACTAGGCATAAAATTTGAAACATAGATGAACACTTATATCCTGTCAATGTTTTAGGTCGAAACAACAATTTTCCTCATTTTTTGTATCAGTTCTGAGAATGGGATAGTACATCAGTGCAAAACAATGTTGCACCAGCACTGCAGTCGATTATGTCCGAAGTCTGTGGATGAAGTTAGCCCTAATTCCTGAGTGACCATTCGAATGAAAGCCATTGAGGAGAGCAGTTTTTCCGGGTGTTTTACTTCTCCTTTTAGTGCATAAAATGTAATCAATGTCATCGTCGTCACCATTATCAGCAAAGTCATCATTATCGTGCATTTATTTAAAAACACGGGTTCACATTCATCAGCTGTGCACTCATATTCCTTAATCAGTGAACCTTGAACTCGCTGCTTACATCAGTTACAAAACTGAATTATTAACCCGAGCTTTCACATTACAACAATAGCTGTTAAGATTAATTTAGTACATTGCATGTAAGACTTACTCAGTACGACTGTTTCAGCTCCATACGACTAGCGGTATCAAGGTGATCAACTGTTGCCTCCATCTACTGATCTTCCGACTTTCAACACGCTCTAAAAACAAACAAGATATTCTAAAATGCCGATATTTGGCAATTATCAGCTACTTTAGTGATATTCTTATCAAATTTAGTTTAAAACCCAGGAAGGCGCTCGCTAGCAAGATTCTAAAGAATAAATTAAGTTTAAGCATTCACCGACGTAATTATTTCTTCTAAAGGTAAGGCCGTTGAAATGAAAATGAAATAAATACTATCGTGATTTTATTGGTTGTGCAGTTTATTCTAAATGATGAAGAACTTTATTATCATTTCGATGGATTTCTAGATCACATAAGTACATGGACATTTCCTCAAAACTTCATGCACTTGACTGCACTTTTAAAGGTACAAGCAAATTTCAAAATACCTTTCCCGTGTACTTTCATGCGCAACTCATGTAAAGGTACGTGGAAATTTCATTATACCTTTCCATGCAGCTTTATGAACCATGTTTGTTAAGGTACCTAGAACTTTCCATATACATTTATCCACCACACATGTTAATGTGCATGGAAGTTTCCATATACCTTCGTGTACAACCGACTTAAAAGCACATGGAAATTCCCATGTACTTTCCTATGTATCTTAATGCACCACACGGGGAAAGGTACATGCAGATTTCTATGCACCTTTCCCATGTACCTTCATGCACCACACGTGGTAAGGCACATGGCGCGCATCCATATACCTACGTGTACAACACAATTAAAAGCGCATTCCATGTACATTCATGCGTCGCACTTATATGCAAATTTCCATTTACATTCCTGCACTACACACGTACAGGTGCATTATGGAAGTTCCCTGTATATTCGTGTGCAACACAATTACAAGTACATAGAAATTTCCATGGACATTCAGATGACACAGAAAGTGTACATGGAAATTTCTACACAGTCCTATGATACTGCGGTACAGCTATTATAAACGTTCCCTGTTATGTCAACGCGTCAGACGGCCACTTAACGCTTAAGTTAGTGAGACGGGGTAAATATTTCCAATATATATCAAATCTGTCCATTTATTTATTGATACGCAAAACCCTGCCTTAGCAAGACAGCTCTCCTTGGAAGAAGCATAGACCTGGAAACGACAAAAGAAACAACATGATTAAATTGTTAAAACTGAACGGAATCTCGGATTAAGTAAACGCTTCGCAGAGTTCTGTAAGGAACAGTAACAGATAAAACATCCCCTCTTAAGCCCCTTGGCAGCTTCTTTGGCTTGTGTTGCAATCTAGAGGACAGCTGCAATGTACTAGCTTTCAACAAAACATTTGTAAACTGACTTTTAATAGAACATATTTGCTGGTACTTTCACCAAGTATAATGCCCTAGTAAAGGGAAACAGGGAAAACCACACGCAGGCAAAGAAAAAATCCTTTGACCTCGGTGGGAATCGAACCCACGACCTCCGGAATAGATACCGTTACTCTGCCGACTGATGCTACAAGGTCGCCCCAGAGAAAGTCGGGGACGATTTTAGATGGTGAATCGCGGCGAAGAGAAAGTAAGGGTACATATGAATGTTGTGCCGAGTAGCACTGGGAACACAAATAGTGGAACCAGAGAATTAACTCTGAAGTGTAAATTAATAGTGCTACTTAAACCCATGAATACCACTGGGTTTACTGTAGCACTATAAGTTACACTTCAGAGTTAATTCTCTGGTTCCATATTGTGTTCCCAGTGCTACGCGGCACAACATTCATATGTACCCTTACTTTCTCTTCGCCGCGATTCACCATCTAAAATCGTCCCCGACTTTCTCTGTGCGACCTTGTAGCTCAGTCGGCAGAGTAACGGTAGATCTATTCCGGAGGTCGTGGGTTCGATTCCCACCGAGCGCTCAAAGAATTTTGTCTTTGCCTCGTGTGTGGTTCCCTTGTTTCCCTTACTAGGGCTAACGCCCAGTGGGTTATTCATGGGTTTTAAGAGTAGCACCTATTAATTTACACTTCAGAAGTTAATTCTCTGGTTCCACTATTTGGGGTTCACAGTGCTACGCGCACATACATTACCTATGTACCCGTACTTTCTCGTCGCAACGATTCACCGTCTGAAAATCAGGCCCCGACTATTTCTCTGTGAGGGACCTTGTAGCTCAGTTCCGCAGAAGTCAACCGTGTGATCATATTCGGAGGTCCTGGGCTATGATTCCCTCCGAGGTCATAACGATTTTTTTCATTTGCACTAGTCGTGGCTTCCCTCAGTTTCCTTGACTATGAGGCTATACGTTAATGATGATTTGTAACACCGGTGACTTCGGGGAAAACTTTATTGCCTGATTTCATACGTGAGGCGGACTAGGTACGAGTCTGTTAATTATGGGATTAGCAACTATTGATCCCCATATAGTGGAACCAGAGAATTAACTCTGAAGTGTAAATTATAGTGCTACTTAAACCCATGAATAACCCACTGGGCGTTAGCCATAGTAAAGGGAAACAGGGAACCACACGAGGCAAAGAAAAAATCTTTGACCTCGGTGGGAATCGAACCCACGACCTCCGGAATAGATCTACCGTTACTCTGCCGACTGAGCTACAAGGTCGCACAGAGAAAGTCGGGGACGATTTTAGATGGTGAATCGCGGCGAAGAGAAAGTAAGGGTACATATGAATGTTGTGCCGCGTAGTCTGATTGGCTGTCAGCAAGAAGGTATTCATAAGCGGTAGACATTATACTTGGTGAAAGTACCAGCAAATATGTCTATTAAAAGTCAGTTTACAAATGTTTTGTTGAAAGCTAGGTACATTGCAGCTGTCCTCTAGATTGCAACACAAGCCAAAGAAGCTGCCAAGGGGCTTAAGAGGGGATGTTTTATCTGTTACTGTTCCTTAACAGAACTCTGCGAAGCGTTTACTTAATCCGAGATTCCGTTCAGTTTTAACAATTTAATCATGTTGTTTCTTTTGTCGTTTCCAGGTCTATGCTTCTTCCAAGGAGAGCTGTCTTGCTAAGGCAGGGTTTTGCGTATCAATAAATAAATGGACAGATTTGATATATATTGGAAATATTTACCCCGTCTCACTAACTTAAGCGTTAAGTGGCCGTCTGACGCGTTGACATAACAGGGAACGTTTATAATAGCTGTACCGCAGTATCATAGGACTGTGTAGAAATTTCCATGTACACTTTCTGTGTCATCTGAATGTCCATGGAAATTTCTATGTACTTGTAATTGTGTTGCACACGAATATACAGGGAACTTCCATAATGCACCTGTACGTGTGTAGTGCAGGAATGTAAATGGAAATTTGCATATAAGTGCGACGCATGAATGTACATGGAATGCGCTTTTAATTGTGTTGTACACGTAGGTATATGGATGCGCGCCATGTGCCTTACCACGTGTGGTGCATGAAGGTACATGGGAAAGGTGCATAGAAATCTGCATGTACCTTTCCCCGTGTGGTGCATTAAGATACATAGGAAAGTACATGGGAATTTCCATGTGCTTTTAAGTCGGTTGTACACGAAGGTATATGGAAACTTCCATGCACATTAACATGTGTGGTGGATAAATGTATATGGAAAGTTCTAGGTACCTTAACAAACATGGTTCATAAAGCTGCATGGAAAGGTATAATGAAATTTCCACGTACCTTTACATGAGTTGCGCATGAAAGTACACGGGAAAGGTATTTTGAAATTTGCTTGTACCTTTAAAAGTGCAGTCAAGTGCATGAAGTTTTGAGGAAATGTCCATGTACTTATGTGATCTAGAAATCCATCGAAATGATAATAAAGTTCTTCATCATTTAGAATAAACTGCACAACCAATAAAATCACGATAGTATTTATTTCATTTTCATTTCAACGGCCTTACCTTTAGAAGAAATAATTACGTCGGTGAATGCTTAAACTTAATTATTCTTTAGAATCTTGCTAGCGAGCGCCTTCCTGGGTTTTAAACTAAATTTGATAAGAATATCACTAAAGTAGCTGATAATTGCCAAATATCGGCATTTTAGAATATCTTGTTTGTTTTTAGAGCGTGTTGAAAGTCGGAAGATCAGTAGATGGAGGCAACAGTTGATCACCTTGATACCGCTAGTCGTATGGAGCTGAAACAGTCGTACTGAGTAAGTCTTACATGCAATGTACTAAATTAATCTTAACAGCTATTGTTGTAATGTGAAAGCTCGGGTTAATAATTCAGTTTTGTAACTGATGTAAGCAGCGAGTTCAAGGTTCACTGATTAAGGAATATGAGTGCACAGCTGATGAATGTGAACCCGTGTTTTTAAATAAATGCACGATAATGATGACTTTGCTGATAATGGTGACGACGATGACATTGATTACATTTTATGCACTAAAAGGAGAAGTAAAACACCCGGAAAAACTGCTCTCCTCAATGGCTTTCATTCGAATGGTCACTCAGGAATTAGGGCTAACTTCATCCACAGACTTCGGACATAATCGACTGCAGTGCTGGTGCAACATTGTTTTGCACTGATGTACTATCCCATTCTCAGAACTGATACAAAAAATGAGGAAAATTGTTGTTTCGACCTAAAACATTGACAGGATATAAGTGTTCATCTATGTTTCAAATTTTATGCCTAGTTTAGTTTATTACAATTTCGAAACCCCGGGAAACGCGTACGTGGTAGTGCATCTTGTGGTTACCACTCCTCAAAGGCACCTTTAAGCTACAGGAACTTATAGCGGCACCAGAAAAACGATATTTCACATACTCCCCCTGAATAACATGGACACCACACCTCTAACATTTTTGTGTCCGGTTCAGCTAAACTTTACTGCTGAAATGGTCATCCGGCGTATAAGTACTAGTTGATTTACTTTTATTTCTTAATTAATTTACTACTTCATTCTTCTCATTCAAGGTATACTTTATTCCTGCAAACATGAATTGCTGTATACTACGGATTACGTCTGGAGAACAGATTCCGAGAACATTTACGTTCTACCAGATTGACAAATGCAGATCTACTAGTCGTCAGATCACATGTACTTATGATATGCTGAGGTAATTAATCGGTTCTGACTTCCGTAGTGCTTTAGGGCGACGCAGTTTGGAGAAATGGCTGATATTGGAACATCAGACCCTACATCCGAGGAGAATCAGTAATGACTTTGTCTTTATTTAGACCCTAAGAGTCAGCGCGCGGAAGTAACTTGCCATTGTTCGCTATGAAAGTTATAATGCACGAATATTAATTTAATTCATTTGCATTCAGATGTATGGTAAAGTGGCAGCAACCTCAAAACGTCCGATTTTTCGTTCCTCGCATATTACGAGAAAATCAACATTGTTTTATAGGTTGTTTACTCCCTGTGGATGGAGTTACCTGGAAGTTTTCTCAGGGTAAATTTAATGGGCGAGCAACCGACGCTCGGTGCAACTACCTCACACGAGGAGAGCACGAAGCTCCGGCGCGTCGCGTCTCCTCGTGGGAGCCGCGACTTTCGTTCAAGCCTGCACGCCCAGGCCAACAACCACGCCTGCCATACCTGTTAAGCTTATTTGGCATTTAGATCAGTAGTCCGTTTGGAAGACAGAAAAGATGTATTAAGTACGAGATTACCCGGAGAGTACAAACCAAACTGCCTACGTTGTATCAAGCAAATAGCACACTGAGTTTACTTTTGAAGAAAATATATAACAAAACAAACGTCAGTTATTTTTAAATAAACGTTTCTACATTACTTTTTGTTTTCACAGGCATTTACGAAAGTCTTGAGATGTTCCATTTTATTAAATCCAATTTGAAATCACTGGTTATCCTTGCAATGTGATTGGCTCTCAGCGGTGCGATTTATTCACGAATCGCACTATCTTTAACTCTAAATGGCGTCTTTTTCTCAGCCAATGAGAATGGGACAGTAAAACAAAATAATCAATCAGATTTTGAGGCTTAAACTAACCGATCACCTTGCAGGAAAATGTAAGCCAAAAGAAACAATTCTTTGGCAAATTTGGCAACTTGGTCCAATAAATACTGCCGGGTACTGACCAAAATCTTGTAGTTCTTGTAGTTCTTGTATTTGGTCGATTTCAAAATGGATCTAATAAAGTGGTAATTGAACTTCGGGTCGTGCAATTTTAGTCTGAAATCATACTTGCGATTTCAAATCGAACTCGAGCTACGCGCTCGTTCGATTTTGAAATCACTCGTATGATTTTAGACCAAATTGCACTCCACTCAGTTCAATTACCATTATAAATGTAACTTGAAAGAAAAGGCAGCGTTTACGATGCGACATTGAAAACTAAGGTCGTTATTTTACCGCTTTAGTAGGTTCCCCCCGAATCAGAACTGGCATGTCACACAAACACGGGCATACAGGACAACTGACGTTCAACATCTCCTTGCGACATGTCACCTTGTGTGCTCATAGTTAGCAAGGTGTGTGGGGACCCTTACAGTTGTCTGTTTCTTTCTAAGTCACTGTGTGTTAGGGACTGGCCAAAATGTGTAAGAGAGCCAGAGCTTTGAGAATGTGGTGGACAGAAGACACGTGAGTGAACTTTGCAGTCTTTAAAAATTTAAGGAGTTCTTCCTTACTCCTTGTTAACGATATGAAAATAATTTACTCCTTGAATGATATGAAAATAATTTGATTACAACTTTCTGCATTCACTTTTTTTAAAACTGTCTGCCCTGTAAAGGAAAAATTGACGTGCTCTCAGCCAATCAGTATACAGAATTGTTTGCATGTATATTATTATTAACATCGTAATGTAAATACAGTTTTTGCAGTTATAGAGACAAAAATCTCATTTCTCTTAAAGAATTCCAAATCATCAAATCATCATGATGTAATCCGTACGTACAATTTCACTGACTATACTTATTTATCAACTATTCTAGGCTCTACCAACTTGATCACATAGATATGTATAGTAATTTTAGCCTGTCAAATACTTTAATCATGAGGCTAGGGGACTGGGTAACCACCCCCTGTGTATATGACGTTAAATAAATCAGTTACGTTATCTATCTTACCAAAGAGAACATAAGAAATGTGCAGACACTAAAAGGAAACTTCGGGCCTTGCTTGCAGGCTTACAGGCCAGGCAAAGTTAATACTCGCCGAATTCTCCCACCAAGTACTGTAGGAAATATGTAGACACCAATAAGGAGAATTTGTATGTTGAGATAAGAGCTACCTAGTACTTAGAAGAACTGAGTTGAGAACTATCTGGGAAGTTTGCATACGTACTCTAAGGTACATTTATTTACAGGCTTGTTTTCTTTTTTAAACTGCAG
>JAHPZR010022071.1:0-12500 GCA_019787425.1 Platygyra sinensis
TCGGAATTTCCAATTCCCTCCGTGGTGGGGGTATGGATATTTGGTGGAACCACACAATCTGGATTTATTATATCAAATCATGAACGCATGATTTGAAAAAATAATTTCTTATATCAAATCATGAACGTATGATTTGAAATCAGGATTTATTAGATCAAATAATACACTTATGATTTGAAGATTTATTATGTCAAATCATAAATGCATGATCTGAAATAAGAATTTGTTATATCAAATCAATGACATATGATATCGCATCAGAAAACTTTATTTAGTAAATAACGAAAAAAATGACAAAATTTAGCTAAAACAGATATCAAGTCTGCCTTTCGTATTATACCAATTCATCCCACTGACTTTGAATTGCTCGGGATGAAGTGGGATAATCTTTTCTATTACGATCGGGCTTTGCCGATGGGGTGTTCAACGAGCTGTAGCATATTTGAATTGTTTAGCACCGCTCTTGAATGGATAGCAACGTCTCACCTACAGGCTTCTGCAGTTTTGCACATTCTCGATGATTTTTTATTTATTGCTCCCACGCAAGAGCATTGTGCCCATGACTTATCAAACTTTTTGGATCTTTCTAAATTTTTGGGGGTTCCCATTGCTACAGAAAAGACGATGGGTCCTTTTACGACTCTCCAATTCGCCGGCATTACACTCGATTCCGTTCTTATGGAAGCTCATTTACCCATCGACAAACTGCAGAAATGCTGTGATTTGCTTTCAGAGTTTCTCCATAAGTGAGCGGTTATGCTCCGTGATCTGCAATCCTTAATTGGTCTCCTAAACTTGCGTGTTCAGTAATTGTACCCAGACGCACCTGTTTAGGCTGGCTGATTGATCTCACCAAAGGAATTAGATGCCCCACGCATCATATCCGCCTCACGGTAAACGCCAAAAATGATATGCTAGTGTGGCTGCAATTTCTGGACTCTTTTAATGGGAAATCTTTCTTTTTGAGCGATGTTTGCGAAACGTCCAGCACTTTAGAACTCTACACCGATTCAGCGGGCTCTAGGGGGTATGGTGCTGTACTTGGTAAGCACTGGTTGTGTGGCAGATGGCCACCTTTGTGGCATCACTTGAATATTGCAACCCTTGAATTATTTCCAATCGTGATTGCGTTACACATTTGGGGTCCACAAATTTCAAACAAATTGATTGTCTTATTCACTGACAATGCTGCGCTCGTTGACATAATCAATAAACAAACGTCAAAAGATGCAGGGATCATGATTTTCGTTCGCAGTTTAATTCTGTGTTGCTTAAGGTTTAATATACTATTTCGTTCCCGTCACATTCCAGGTTTTCTAAACACACAGGCCAATTGCCTCATTTTCAGGTGGACGAGTTCAAAGCACTCACGCCCAACGCGGACGTTCTACCAACGTCGATGCCAGAGGACCTACTGCCAGAGAGGTTGTTGATAACCTGAAAGCCTTATTAGGGTCCAGTATTTCTGAGGGTTCAAAGAAGATTTACCAGCATGCTTGGAACCTTTACTCTCAATTCTCTTATAGCTTTGGCGGCAGCACACTTCCAAAACTGCCAGTAGACGAAGCTTTGGTTGCACTGTTTATTTCCTTTCTGTCAGCGAGCAAATTAGCGCCTTCCACTCTTTCGTCTTATATTTCAGCGCTCAGCTACACCCGCAAACTCAAAAACCTCTCTGACCCTACTAAATCATTTTTGATAAGAAAGCTTTTATCAGCACAGAGTTGCCAGGGCTCTCCAGATGTACGCTTTCCCATCACGCAACCTGTATTACACGAGCTCGTCTCGTTGTTAAGCCACACTAATAGCTCCGTCTATCAATGTACGCTTTATACGGTGATGTTCCTGATAGCATTTTACGGCTTTTTTCAAGTAGGAGAAATAGCTTCCAAGACCAAGGTTCGTTCGTTCAGTATTACAATTCTTACCCAATGCTCGGGAGTCAAGCACAGCAAAAATTACTATTTCTGAGTTTAAACATAACACTTCTAGTAGGCCTTTTGAAGTCTTAATTCAACGCGTGGATTCTCACCCTTTTTGTCCACTCTACACTCTAAAACAGTATTGCAAGGTTAGGGGTTCTGGAGATGGGGCCCTTTTTTGTTTTCCCGACGCATCTCCTGTCACGGTTAGTCAGTTTAATACAGAGTTACAACGTTGCCTAATTTTTTGTGGTCTCGATTCTGCGTATTATAAATCACATGGCTTTCGCATCAGTCCAGCTAGTCACGCTGCTGAGATGGGATTTACTGACGCTCAAATCAGAACCCTTGGTCGTTGGAAATCCGATGCTTTTGAACTGTATATCCGCAATGAAGCGTTGCAGGCTAACTAGCATTAAGCCATAGTCACGCTGTCCTGTGCTACAGAGATTCAAGCAGGGGCTTGTGTCATCGTATCGCAGGATATGGTCTGTCTAGTTTTTGAGTGTGCTTGCGTCTCTAAATTTGGAGCAAGGGAATTATTTTGTTTTAACTTCAGCTTTTAGCTTATTTTCACTCTACCAGGCGGTAATTTAAGCAAGGGCTTGTTCCCAACTAGGGGAGTTTTATCAGCAGTTATTTGGTTTCTGCTTTATGCTACTGGTAATCAATCTGCTCAGGAATTTAAGCATGGGGCTTGTTCCTTCATAGTAGATCTTTCAACTTTATATTCCGCTATGGCCTTTTAGTGCACCGAAGGAAAAACCGCGGAATTTGTGGTGTTTGATGAATTTAACCGCATTATTAACAAACGGATGATCTCAGAATTCCAACCTTCAGAACTGCCATGTGGTAAATAAGATAAGATTGCACTAATGGGTATAATTCTGAAGCGGCCTCTACATAAATGACATTATGGAGGCATCCATAATCTCGTGGTTTTATGCAGATGCCGGCTTAAAATATATAAACGCTGGCCACCTTTTGTTTACCAGAAGAGAAACCGGAATTAAGGTGAGACAACAGAGCTGGAACAAATTGGCCACGAGGGTGGCTATTTAATGACTAAAATAACTTGATGACAAAATAATTACCTAAATTGACGGATCATTAGCGTAGGTGGGCATGAAAACCAGCCACAAGCCACACATTTGTGGCCAGCCCCACCAAGCAAGCCCCCAAAAAGGATATTGATAAACAAATGATGGCCGTTGAAACTGTAACAAAAGGAACAAATTCCTGCTTAATTTCCCTGGAAGTAGCGTGGTTACATGTCAAAAGCTTAGTAGAATAGCAGAGAACAGGAATAGGAAAAAATTGAAGAATCTAGCTACATGGGAACAAGCCCCTGCTTAAATTCCCGCACGGTCGGGTGATTAAAAGAAATAGATTTTGACAATAGCGGAATATAAAGTTGAAAGATCTACTATGAAGGAACAAGCCCCTGCTTAAATTCCTGAGCAGATTGATTACCAGTAGCATAAAGCAGAAACCAAATAACTGCTGATAAAACTCCCCTAGTTGGGAACAAGCCCTTGCTTAAATTACCGCCTGGTAGAGTGAAAATAAGCTAAAAGCTGAAGTTAAAACAAAATAATTCCCTTGCTCCAAATTTAGAGACGCAAGCACACTCAAAAACTAGACAGACCATATCCTGCGATACGATGACACAAGCCCCTGCTTGAATCTCTGTAGCACAGGACAGCGTGACTATGGCTTAATGCTAGTTAGCCTGCAACGCTTCATTGCGGATATACAGTTCAAAAGCATCGGATTTCCAACGACCAAGGGTTCTGATTTGAGCGTCAGTAAATCCCATCTCAGCAGCGTGACTAGCTGGACTGATGCGAAAGCCATGTGATTTATAATACGCAGAATCGAGACCACAAAAAATTAGGCAACGTTGTAACTCTGTATTAAACTGACTAACCGTGACAGGAGATGCGTCGGGAAAACAAAAAAGGGCCCCATCTCCAGAACCCCTAACCTTGCAATACTGTTTTAGAGTGTAGAGTGGACAAAAAGGGTGAGAATCCACGCGTTGAATTAAGACTTCAAAAGGCCTACTAGAAGTGTTATGTTTAAACTCAGAAATAGTAATTTTTGCTGTGCTTGACTCCCGAGCATTGGGTAAGAATTGTAATACTGAACGAACGAACCTTGGTCTTGGAAGCTATTTCTCCTACTTGAAAAAAGCCGTAAAATGCTATCAGGAACATCACCGTATAAAGCGTACATTGATAGACGGAGCTATTAGTGTGGCTTAACAACGAGACGAGCTCGTGTAATACAGGTTGCGTGATGGGAAAGCGTACATCTGGAGAGCCCTGGCAACTCTGTGCTGATAAAAGCTTTCTTATCAAAAATGATTTAGTAGGGTCAGAGAGGTTTTTGAGTTTGCGGGTGTAGCTGAGCGCTGAAATATAAGACGAAAGAGTGGAAGGCGCTAATTTGCTCGCTGACAGAAAGGAAATAAACAGTGCAACCAAAGCTTCGTCTACTGGCAGTTTTGGAAGTGTGCTGCCGCCAAAGCTATAAGAGAATTGAGAGTAAAGGTTCCAAGCATGCTGGTAAATCTTCTTTGAACCCTCAGAAATACTGGACCCTAATAAGGCTTTCAGGTTATCAACAACCTCTCTGGCAGTAGGTCCTCTGGCATCGACGTTGGTAGAACGTCCGCGTTGGGCGTGAGTGCTTTGAACTCGTCCACCTGAAAATGAGGCAATTGGCCTGTGTGTTTAGAAAACCTGGAATGTGACGGGAACGAAATAGTATATTAAACCTTAAGCAACACAGAATTAAACTGCGAACGAAAATCATGATCCCTGCATCTTTTGACGTTTGTTTATTGATTATGTCAACGAGCGCAGCATTGTCAGTGAATAAGACAATCAATTTGTTTGAAATTTGTGGACCCCAAATGTGTAACGCAATCACGATTGGAAATAATTCAAGGGTTGCAATATTCAAGTGATGCCACAAAGGTGGCCATCTGCCACACAACCAGTGCTTACCAAGTACAGCACCATACCCCCTAGAGCCCGCTGAATCGGTGTAGAGTTCTAAAGTGCTGGACGTTTCGCAAACATCGCTCAAAAAGAAAGATTTCCCATTAAAAGAGTCCAGAAATTGCAGCCACACTAGCATATCATTTTTGGCGTTTACCGTGAGGCGGATATGATGCGTGGGGCATCTAATTCCTTTGGTGAGATCAATCAGCCAGCCTAAACAGGTGCGTCTGGGTACAATTACTGAACACGCAAGTTTAGGAGACCAATTAAGGATTGCAGATCACGGAGCATAACCGCTCACTTATGGAGAAACTCTGAAAGCAAATCACAGCATTTCTGCAGTTTGTCGATGGGTAAATGAGCTTCCATAAGAACGGAATCGAGTGTAATGCCGGCGAATTGGAGAGTCGTAAAAGGACCCATCGTCTTTTCTGTAGCAATGGGAACCCCCAAAAATTTAGAAAGATCCAAAAAGTTTGATAAGTCATGGGCACAATGCTCTTGCGTGGGAGCAATAAATAAAAAATCATCGAGAATGTGCAAAACTGCAGAAGCCTGTAGGTGAGACGTTGCTATCCATTCAAGAGCGGTGCTAAACAATTCAAATATGCTACAGCTCGTTGAACACCCCATCGGCAAAGCCCGATCGTAATAGAAAAGATTATCCCACTTCATCCCGAGCAATTCAAAGTCAGTGGGATGAATTGGTATAATACGAAAGGCAGACTTGATATCTGTTTTAGCCATACAACCTGACCCAAAGCGTTTAATCACTCTGATGGCATCTCAGATAGTGGCATACTGAACCGAAGAAAATTCTTGTGGTATAAAATCATTGACAGACGAACCTTTAGGATAAGATAAATGCTGTATTAAAAGGAATTCAGAGAGAACTGTTTTCGGAACGATGCCAAGGAGCGAAGACCTGAAATTTTTGAATGGAGGGGAAGGAAAGGGTCCTGCAATCCGACCAGCCTCCAATTCTTTTTGAACTTTAAGAGAAACAATCTGCGGGTTTTCCAAAGCGCTTTTTAGGTTAGGAGATTCAAAGGGCTTTCTCTCATCATGAAATTGAACAGAAAAACCAAAATGAAAGCCGTTGATTAAGAAAGAGGACAAATGAGGAGGATAATCAGCAAGGAAAAATTGTAGCCTATGCACTTTTACCGGAGTTATGGGTTTGCGGCTTAAGTTGGTCGGCTTGTTCACCGGCGAGTGCAGTTTTGGGTTTGCCTTTGTGAGAGGGGCATTGGCTGGTCGGGTGACGGGACCCACATTTGAAGCAAATCTGCTCAAATTTACAGCCCGAGCAGGATTTTCCTGCATGAAAGGCCCAGCAATTCCCTTTGGGAACAAAAGATTTGCAATCCTTATGCGTATAAGTTCCAGCATTAGGCTTGACTTCCTACCAATAGTACCAAAGTATATTAGGCAGTTGTTTGAGTCCGAATCCAACTTAAAACTGAGATTTAGTTAAAAATTTTACTTCTGTTGGCCAAAAAAATAAACACATTTTTCTTTATCTCACGAACAGGTAATGGAAAACATGGAAGACGCCCTTGGAGCACTGGATGACAAAATGAGCATGACAATGTCTAGAATAGAGCAGCGCCTAGACACTTTGGAAAATATGGTGAGATAGCATTCTTATTTGTTGTATACGTTAAAAAGCAATTAGTTGACCTTCTCAGTTGCTTAAAAGCTAATTAAAAAAGCGGCCAAGGCTGGATTCTGACTGAATTGTTTACATAAGGAAGAAATTCCTTGAATTAAGACATGGGAAACACACTGTAAGCTTCCCTAAATTAACAAAAAAATTGTATTCAGATAATCCTTTCATATCTTATGACATATTTTTTCATGCGAATTGTGCATCACAAAAATCTTAGACAGTGAAGTAATAATGATTTAAACACACTGATTTCCACTGTTGCTGTTCCCTGACTTTTTTGTTTTATGAACTTTACTGATCCGCTTATTTGTATGACTTCTTTACAGATCTGTGGAATGGTTAATGGTCCTTCAACACAAATCAGTCAGAAACAGTATGAGGTGCCAGACAACCTTCCTGACGACCTCACAACAATTGATATAGACGCCTTTTGCGAAACTAAGTGATGATAATGCCACTCCTTTGGTCAGCCCAACACCGACAGCTCTAACACCAGCCGCTCCGTTAGGTGCCTCGGTAACACCAGCCACTCCGTTAGCTGCCTCGGTAACACCAGCCACTCCGTTAGCTGCCTTTGTAACATCAGCTACTCAATGCGTCACAGACTTCAGTGAGGTCTCCGTGGGAGAAGAAATTATCCGCACCTGCGTGACTCCAAGCAAAGTAAAGGAAGTGGAGGCGATGCTGAAAGTGGAAAAGCAAAGGCACCTTTGTGCTCTGAAACGCTTGCATTTTTTTCTTAAAAGAAGAGCTGAGTGTGAGTAATACAGAAGGAACCCATGGAAAACGGAGCTTGGATAGAAACAAACTGAACAGTTTAAAAGCATTAGTGTTTGCAAAGTTCCCCGTGGAGTCATCAGAAGAAAAAGAGAAAATTTGGCGGGCTATTAAGGGCAAGATTAATATTAAGTGCCGGGTTAGCAAGTTAATGGTTGTCCATACAAGTTAACAGAAATGTTCTAGAGGCGACAATGATTTTAACTAGGTTCGATAATAGGAGTAATACATGTAGGTAAAGTAATCTGAAAATAAGGTGATAATAACCCAGGGTTAGACTGCTTAAGTATAGTTGTTGTTATAATGGATAGTTTCAAACTTGCTACCATAAGTTTCCCGTCCAGATAAAAGTCGTTGTAAATAAACATAACGATTTGAATAGAAAATTGATGTCGATACTTTACATTCCCATTAAAATTGATTAACAACCATTTTAAGATCCTGTTTTAGTTTAACATAACTGATCACGCAACTCCACTTGTGACTTTCACAATAACAGTGATGTCAAGTAGGGTTTTCCGATTTAGCGGAAGTTCGCGGAAGTTCGAGCCATTGTGAAAGCACTTCCGTGAAACTTCCGCTAAATCAGAAAATCCTAGTTACATGGACCGTACAATTATAGCACGATTCTCTCTGTTGTTGATTTAAATCACTGTACGTCATTGAACTGGAAAAAATTAATGTCATCATGTCATGCGTCTGTTGAAACTTACTAAGCCGATTTGTTTCTCAGAATATTTGAAGCAATTCGTGGAACTTTGAAACGCTTTGAAACCGGCTTTAGAATGTGGAAACACTTTAGAAACCCCTTAGAAATGGTTCGAATACCCTTTGAAACCCCGCTTTTGAATGTCGGTGAAAAATATTCTCCTTGTTTGCATTCACTATCCACATGCTGGCGAATGCGCGACAGCACTACATGTCATAATTTCTTTCAGAAATGTTATTTTACTGCATGGTTCGATACTGACTTTTTTATAGTGGTGGAAAGATCAAAAGATTTAACTCATGTGAAACTTCTTTCAAGTTTAGGGGCGAAAATTTTGGACTTTTGCGAATCTAAAGGCCAATAGGGTATTATTGTTTACATGTGAAATTAACGGCACTTGTCATTTGCATGCTCCATAATTCTGCGTACATTTTGTCTAAGCAGACAAACAGATTTTAACCCAGAAATTTGAATGGCCCGGCTTCTTCCCTGTGGCATTCAATCGGAGATCCATTAAAAATCCAAGGGGTAACCGCCAAAACATTTTTGAGAAATGCAGCTTTCGAAGCGACCAGATTTTTGTGTGCTAGTCACACTGTTTGCGCAGCCCGGTGTAGCAATGGTCACACTGTTTGCTCCACCTGATTGGATGCATTCTTTAGCATCATCCAAACAGCGTGGAGTAACAGCGTGACTGCGGATGAGCTTTCAGAATGCATGCCACAAACGGTTTAACGAAAGTCGTTCAAGGAGCATCTTAAACATGTAACAAGCAATTTCGTCAGTTTAACGGAGGGGCGTTTCAGTGAACATCAAAACAGCGTAATATAAAATATCTTGTCATAAATTAAACGTGAATACCCGATGAAAGGTTTTCTTCCACATAAACTCCACTTACAGCCCTTCACTTTCCAATGGAAACTACTTATAGTCTTCTTTTTTGATCGCAAGAGTAGAGAACGCGTGGTGACAACAGTGACTGAAACGAAAATTTTCCGTAAGTATAAAGATTGCCTGTTCTTTCTCAACAGCACCTAACAGCTATTATGTTTGTTCGGAACGATTTCATAAAGCGCTCCATGGCTTGAGTGGCGAACCAAACCGGCACTACCTTAAATGGTTTTAGGTCTGTATAAACATGACATCAGTCCTTCTTTTTGATAAGACCAGTAGAAGGTCTTGAATAATTGGCATCACTGATAACGCGTGATGTCGCTCGTTCAATTATAAAGCATAAGCTACCGTTCAGACGATTTCGCAAACTGTTCGAGCAATTTTTTTAGTCATCCGTTCGAAGAGCAAACCAAACCGTTTGAATGATTTATTCATCCGTTCGAACGGTTTATTCATCCGTTCGATAAACCGTTTGAACAGCCAACCAAGCAATTCAAATAATTATTCATGCGTTCGAACGGTCAACCAAACCGTTTGAACGGTTTATAAACCGTTCGATAACCATACGTCATCCGTGCGTTTTTTGCCGTTCGAATGGTTTTCTGTTAATGTCCGTTTTGCCTTTCACGGTCACATTTGAAAACCACGCTTTATGCTATGAAAAATTGTGGCGTGACTTGTGTGACTGTCTAGAAGTTTCCTACATATTTGATTAGTATCGTATCACAGTGATTCAGCAATTCTTTTTAAGTCATTTACGAATGATGCTGTAAATAGTTTAATGTCATAATGTTACTTTATTTAGTAGAGCCGGAAAGTTCTAGAACCTTATGCTGTAAAGTATATAAGCAAATCGGTGTAGTTTTAAGTGGTTTTTCCCAGGAGTGTTTAGAGAGAATAATCTTACGAGTCAGTGGTGTTTGTTAAGTGTGACAGAAGTCATGTGGATATCTGGCAGAGGCCCTGTTTATACAAGAGTGACGGAAGTCAAAGTTTAATTTACAAGCTTATCGTGTGCTTGTGGTGAAGCTTTGAGTGCAATTACTACGTTTGGTGGAATAAATAATCTTGTTGCTGTTCCGACAACCCTGAGTTCTGTTTAGACTACAAACTACCTACCACTTCAAACAACAAACTTGCAACACCTTACTACCTGCTTGGTACTTTAACTAGTCATGCCAGTTTGAACTGTTCATGATGTCCAAGTTGAAATTTTACCTGTCTAAGTTCTTTATTAGCCTTAATTGTATCAAGCATTGAAGCTCAGTGATGGTGATGATGCTTTGTTTTGATCATGAACTGTTTAATGTTATCGCGTAAATCTTAACATATACTAGAGTTGTTTGGCCTAAACCTTCTAAGGGAAAAAGATAAATGTACCTACATCAGGGAAATTGCCTGTTCTCTTATTCAACATGGGTACATCAAAATCGAGGACAGGGCCGACTAGAGAGGAACTGAAAACTAGGAAAAAAAATCATATGCTGCCTATTTTAGGACCCTTTCATGTACTTTTTTTCTCTCAGTCATCGGTACTAAAGTACTAACCCGTATGCCCAGTAAACAACCCTTACCAATTGCGTGCGTCGAAGTGGAGCTTGTTGTGGAGATGAAGGTTGCACTTGAGGAGGGGGTCGCGTTAGTTGATGTGATTGGGAGACGCGATAGAGCCTGGTCAACAGCCCTTTGGACCCCGATTGACCTTGATATATTGTCCGACATGTTTGAGAGTTTTGTTCGTCTGGGAAAAAGATCATCTCGTGACTTGTCACATGTACTAGCACCTAGCAAGTATTAAGTTAAATCATGCTTATTAACTTAAATCATGAAATCACTGATATCAAATCATGAATGCATGATTTGAAATCAGGATTCATTTTATCAAATCATGAAGGCATGACTTGAAATCAGGATTTATTATATCAAATCATGAGCGCATGATTTGAAATCAGGATTTATTGTATCAAATCATAAATGTATGATTTTAAATCAGGATTTATTATATCAATTCATAAATGCAAGATTTGAAATGTGTAGTTCCAGAAAATATCCATACCCCCACCACGGAGGGAATTTCATGTAAGCCCCCCCTCCCCCCGGAATTTCCATTTTTTGACCCCTACAATAACCCCCCCCCAACACCCCTCTGGAATTTCCACTACTATTCTCTACACCCCCCATACCCTCTCGAAAAAATAGTTTTGGCAAGAAAGTGTGTTAAAGTAAAAGTAAACACTCCAAACATGCAGCGATTTGCATTGCACATGCATAACTACTAATATTCTCGATCGATTGTAACATCTATATCTGAAGATACTTGCAAAGAAAGCATTCAGCACTTTAGTGAAACATGCTATAAAAGAAAAGGTAAAATGTTAACCAGTCAAATTACCTTCCTACATGACTAACTGCCTTTGTAAATGTGGTACAATTGCCATTGAAGGATTGAAAATGATTGTGGATGAAATTGACACCATACTTTTACTGCGAACATGATCGGCAACAGACTCGGGATGAAAGCCAATTTTGCAGCAAAATAACACACAAATAGACAGACATAAACAGGGATAAGAAATTCTCAAGTTTTCGAAACAGCAACATCATTTCTACCTTTATAAAGAAACTAATCTTCACGAAAGAAATTGACTGCCATTTCGAAGACTGATGCGAAAGCAACTAGGCTAGTCTCCAGTGCTTCTCGGTCCAGAAGGTGACTCCATGTGGACTGGTAACAGGTAATGGTGGCCATTTCCACACAACGGCAGGTTCTTCACATTTGTTAGCTTCCAAAGCGCTTGTTGAAGAAAGAAAATGTATTTCGAATATAATGCGAGTCAAATACAAGTAAGTATTCAAGCCACTATTTTTCATGTGAAAGTTCTACTTACTAGGGTAAGAAAAGATTTTTGAACAGCTTGATCGACACTCAAATCTGTATTGAATCAAAGGATTTCTGGAATCCCTCTGGAAACTAACTCGATCATACAACCCCCCTCCCCTTCGGAATTTCCAATTCCCTCCGTGGTGGGGGTATGGATATTTGGTGGAACCACACAATCTGGATTTATTATATCAAATCATGAACGCATGATTTGAAAAAATAATTTCTTATATCAAATCATGAACGTATGATTTGAAATCAGGATTTATTAGATCAAATAATACACTTATGATTTGAAGATTTATTATGTCAAATCATAAATGCATGATCTGAAATAAGAATTTGTTATATCAAATCAATGACATATGATATCGCATCAGAAAACTTTATTTAGTAAATAACGAAAAAAATGACAAAATTTAGCTAAATCACTTTTTTTACAAACAGCGCCCCATAGCGTACTAAGTGCCACCATAACCAATGATTCTGCACATACTTTAGTACTAGTGTACTTCATGTGACTACATACTAAGCATACAAACAACTGATGAACAAAGCACCCAACAATCAGAATAGTACGAGTACTGGCATACTAAGTGCCGCCATAACCGATGATTCTGCAAGTACTTTAGTA
>JAHPZR010022071.1:20000-27093 GCA_019787425.1 Platygyra sinensis
TTAAATTATCTTCATTAGTTGATTACGCGATGTCCCACTTGTATCAAGAAAACTGGACATTCACAAAACTCCTAAAGGCATGCTTTACATCCATGAACATTCCACGAAAAGAAACGTAAGCAAGGGGTTTCTTATTTTTAGTTGGAGAGTATGTGACATTAGCTAGGTTCATTCGGAAAACTGTATTTCTCAAGACTGCTTCTTTAGGGGTGTAGAATAGTCCTTGAAAAATGATGGGTCTCGGCAACTTTTACACGAGTCCTGAAATCTCGGCTTATAAACAAACCAGAGTCTCAGAATCTCGGGCTCGCAAAAAAACACTTGAATTTTTAAACATTTCGGATTTTAAACGAGGGTCTCTGCGAGTCTCGGATTTTACCATTCTGTACCCCTTTTGTGGTAAAAACTTAAGGGACAAAAACGTGACGCGACGCTTCGACCGATCTACGGTCATTATCAAACAAAGTGAAGTAAACAATGACATAAGCTCAACTGAGTACCGATATAGTTGAACAAAGAAGTGAAATATGTAAAAAGTATGAAAATGTTTAAAAGCGGGGTGTTAAAAACAATAAAAGCATGCAAGAATCAGATATTAAAAAAATCAAGCAAGCTATTAAAAAGACTATTTTTTGGCCAGAATGTCTATGAATCTATTCATGACACTCATTTTTTCCTCGTGCATCCTTTCAGCAATGGAAATTTTTTCTTGCTCCTCTTTACGTTTTTCTTCTTTAAATTCTCTCAAAAAATCAATCATCTCCGATGCGGATGATTTTGACCTTCGTCGTTTTTTCTTTTTCGCTGGCTGGTCTCTTTTCCGAGGCAATTGCTCTGGCTCGTCTTCCTCCGTACTGTCGGCAGAGTCTGTGCCACCAGAGGCTGCCATCGAGGAAACTGTTGAAGTGGGGACAACTTTGGGATCATATCTGAAAAAGTCTGTCAGTTCTTCTTGAAATTCACATTCTTTTCTGTCGTTCCCCGTCCGACTGTTGTGCTCCTGAGTTTTTTTAAACTTGTCTTCTAACTTCTTCCATTTATTGGAGCATTGCTCCCCGGTTACTTTAACACTGCTTGTTGAATTAAATTTTTCTGCCACTCTCGCCCACGCGACGTTCTTTCGTATTTTTCCTTTTGTAAACAGGCTGTCGTTTTCTCGTCGGAGTGAAATCAAAAGTCGAGTACTGCTTGTCGACCATATTATGAGCTTTGTGGTTGTTTCTTCTTTGTCCTCGAGTCCTGTAATAGTTTAAAGATAGTATGCTTGCTTGGTAAGTATCGCAAGGAACTTCGCCCAAAACAATTCTATTGTGCTATCACTTGGCAACCAAGATACACATGCTTACCAAACTTGTGCGATGTTTCTTTCATTTCTGCCATTTTAAATGAGGAGACTGGAAAAATCCAGGTATTTTACGGCTACAAACACCTGCTGCAATTCTCAAATTTCCGCGCATTTCACGCGTGTAGCCGCGCAGGAGCGAGAGAACTGGCTGGCCTAACTCCAAGAGCAGGGCTAGTTCGGCCAGAACCAGTTCTCTCAGTTCTCAGAACTGACATGTTCCATTTACGCATGGTCCGAACCGACCAGTCCGTTCTGACAAATGGTAAGCGCTCTAAGTAACAAGTACATAACATTAGGTTTAGATAGTACACTGAGGTTATTAAATGTTGCATACGGTCTTACTTTACAACGGCTCCAGATGAAAATATATCTTCTAAATAGTGTTACCCACAGTATACCTATTGACAAATGGAGAGAATCTACCACTCCATCTTTGGCATATTAGCTCGAATATGAGCACTACAATACCAACACAGTCTGGTAGAATGAATATGTGAAGGACTTTTCTGGGATAAAAAAACATTTTGCATTGTTTTCTTGACTTACAACAATTGAAGGCTTCGGTGGAAAAAGGGCGTTAGGTTTTTTACTCAAAAATGAAATTTATCAAAAACGCTCCAAATTTCGCATGCAGTTTTGTTTAGGTGCGTTAGACAATGTTCTGCATGTTTTTTTGCTGAAGTTTGTTTCGTTTTCGAGATATTACGTATGCAAAAAACCCTGTATTTGTTGTCACGTCAGCACGTGACCGCAAAGACGGTAATTTCACTTAAAATCCAGCAAAATATTGATCTTTTGCAACGTGTAACCTCAAAAAGTGTTGATGTCAGGTTAAAACCGTTAAAACTTTTATTTCACGTTAACGTGCGACCGCAAAGACGTTCGGTTCACTCAAATTACAGCCAGATGTTAATTTCCCGCAATGCGCAAGCTAGACAATGTTGATATCAGGTCATTTACAGAGACTTAAAATTTTGATTTCACATTATCACGCCACCGCAAGGACTTAAACCCTTAGGGTTTTACTTAGGGTTAGGGTTACCGCTCGAAACTAGGGCTAGCGTTGAAGGGTTACGGAACAAGGTTAGGCTTAGAGTTAACGCTTAGGGCTACGGCTTGAAACTAGGGTTACCGCTTGAAACTAGGGTTACGGAACAAGATTAGGCTTAGAGTTAACGCTTAGGGCTACCGCTTGAAACTAGGGTTACCGCTTCAAATAGGGTTACCGCTTGAAACTAGGGTTACGGAATAAGGTTAGGCTTAGAGTTAACGCTTAGGGCTACGGCTTGAAACTAGGGTTACCGCTTAAAACCAGGGTTACCGCTTGAAACTAGGGTTACGGAACAAGGTTAGGCTTAGTGTTAACGCCTAGGGCTACCGCTTGAAACTAGGGTTACCGCTTGAAATAGGGTTACCGCTTGAAACTAGGGTTACGGAACAAGGTTAGGCTTAGAGTTAACGTTTAGTGTTACCGCTTGAAACTAGGGTTAGCGTTGAAGGGTGAGGGTTATTGCCGAGGGTTAGCGCTAGCGCTTCATTGTTAGGGTTAGCGCTTCGGATAACGTTAGAGTTAAGGTCAGGACGCGTTAGGGTTAGTGCAGTGTTAGGCCAAGGAGAACAATCAAGATGTAACCTTAAAAAATGTTGATTTCAGGTTTTTAAAACCGTTAAAATTGTGATTTCACGTTATCACGCGACCGCAAAGACGTTAATTTCACTCAAATTACAGCCAGTTCACTTTACGCGATTTCGCGTTAAGGCATGACGGCAAGGATGTTGATTTCACTTCAAATCCAGCAAGCTGTTCAATTCACCCAGCACGTAAACTCGAAAACGTCGATTTCGGGCCTAAATAGGTTAAAATGTTGATTTCACTTTAAAGCGTCACAGCAACTATCTCTATTTCATTTTAACTGCCTGCAACGTATAAGCTTAAAAATGTAGGGCTGACAGATTAACAGATTAACCCTTCTGTGCAACGTACAGGTCTCTCTCCTTACATCTGCATGGCCCCTGATCCCAGAAGTTTAAAACACTACAAATCATGCCGATTTGAAGTAAAATCAACGCAACCTGGATCACAGATCTATGTTTTGAATCAATCGATCGCTTCTTGTTGGCCATTATTATGTTGGAATAAAAAAGGAAAAAAACACGCTCTGTAATTAGTTAAATATTATTGTGATTTACGGAGTCTTGTCTTGTCTTGTCTTGTCTTGGCTTGTCTTGCCGAACGTGATCGAAATGCATGCCGGGAAGGTTCTGTTACACCTCGTGCGCGGGTAAACATGGAGGATGATGCAAGAAAAATTTTATAAGTCTAAAAGCAGTTCTCATTTTCCAAACTTTGAAGCTAGCAACGCTTGGCAAATGGGCCACAACTCACGACAGGGTTTTATTCTTGGGCAAGAACTGCTCTTGGACTTTGCTGCCTGGATCGACCTGACTTCGAACGCTGATAACTGACTTGCCGCTGATATCAGTTGCGTTGGAAGTTACAGAACACGTTTTGCTTCTTTAAAACATGCTGGTGACTTACGGGTTATCAAGGCTTTATGATGCCTATCAACCACCAGGCAGGCTACAAGGTACTTAAAAACAATGCTTAAGATATTAGTCGAAAGAGCTGTACTGCATCATGCATCACTTCTCTTTGCTTTGACGCTCGATCGAAATTCACGTGTTGTCTCACGTCACAATAAGCTGTATAAAAAAATCTCTCCAGATTCCCGCTGTATACGCATTTTTTTTAAAATAGATATCTTCATTTTTGAAAAAAGAAAAGGAACAGAGCGAAAAAAAAAATTGAGCGACCTCGTGTCGAACCGGTGTCACGGCAAAACAAATTCGAATCTGGCCCGTTCAGCGCCTCATCCGCTTGTGCTAACGAAGCAGTAGTAAGAGCTTAAGGTATTATAGTGAGTTGATCGCTTAGCGAAACAGAAGGTTTCTTTTGTTTTCCATTCAACAAAAGGTCCCCAGAGGATGCCCTTGGAAAAATGTGTTTTTTTGCATACGTAATATCTCAAAAAGGAAGCAAACTTCAGGGAAAAAATATGCAGAACATTGTTTGACACACGGAAACAAAACTGCATGCGAAATTTGGAGCGTTTTCGACAAAGTTCACTTTTCAGTAAAAAACCTAACGCCCTTTTTCCACCGAAGCCTTCAATTCATCTATAACCTCCAAGCGTTCGAAACATGCGAAAGGGTAAATTACAAAAAGAAACCGATTATACACTTACCTATTTGAAGAGAAAACATCTGTAACATTTTAAACCAAAGAACTGACAAATGCAATCCTTGTACAAGACACATAATGCGCGCGAGAGAGCGTTGAAAAGTCTGCCATCTTGGATTAACATTCCTGAATTCCTTCACGTCGCGCTGGTCGCGAGGGATCCTGCGGATAGCCTTGTGGGGGGGATTTGTTACTTGAAGTCAGGTCTTAATAAACTTGAGGTCACGGAATGCCAAAATTAGATTTTTTCGTAGAGCGGCGGCCATAGTTAATTTATGGTGAACATGTTCCAATGCGTGGTGAATGCCCAGATCACTTAATGGATTTGAACTTTTCCTTTGACCACAACTTTTTAATTAGATGCTTTCGAGGAGCTCTAAGGAGAGATTTTATGAGGATTCTTTTGTTTTCAAGCCGACTGAGTGCTCGATTCAAAGCCGCAGGCAAGTTTTATTCACAGCAGTGTCATGTTTCATGTTATCTGTTCCTCCCAGAATATGTATTTGATGACTTTTTCTTTCTTTGCTCAATAAAGATACGTTCAATTAAAAATCCTTGATTTGAATTTTTTTTATAAAAAACTCGGCGATTTTTATCATTTTCCTTCATGTAGCCACGTTAACCCTGTGTGAAAGTGGAAATTCTGACAATTGCAGCGTGTAACTTGTTATTAGTTTTTGTATTTTTTTAATATTTTGTCCCAAAAAAACTCAGGGAGTGTTATAATTTTACTCTGTACAGCCACGTTTAACACCACCCATAAGTGCACATTTCGACAATCGCGGGTGTAACTTGTTAAGTTTTTATTTGACGATAAACAAACAATTGAGGCTTTTTTTTATTGTGTATATATTTGTTTTGTTTCGATTCGAGTGAGTGCACTTCAGTCGAAAAGATTTTACGCAGGGAATGTTAAAGCAAAGGCAACGAGAAACGAAATAAGGTAAGAAAAGATCAGCAAATAAAAATGTTTAACACCAAAGTCACATTGCCACACGCAACAAGTTTTGTAACTGCTGCTTTGTAAGAAGGTAAATATACTCCGCGGTCATAAATTCAATTTGCGTGTGCTCCCGTGTTTTGGAAAAAAGAAACCCTCTCTTGATCGCAATGTTGATTCAGAAAACTTAAAAAGGCGATTATGTAGAAGTTTCGACCTTTACTCTTTAGGGCCTTCAAAAAATTGTTCACTCGAACGCGATTCTTGTTTGAGAGCATAAATAGTGACCGATGTGTCTGGTCATTCGGTGGTAATTGACAAAACCTCTCTTCGTCAATAAAGATATCTGGTTCAAGTTTGAAATTGATAAGAATGGTGGCACCAGCTGTGGTAACACATTCTATGAATTTAAAATCAATCAAGCAGACATTATCGTAGTCCCTAGGGTTTTATTTCTTCTCTGTTAACAAAAGAAAAATATCTCACCACCATCAAAGAGCTTGCGCTCTTCGGAAACATGCCATGTTGTCGGCAGAACATCATTATGAATACGTGATGAGTAAGAACAATAGTGTGAATATATGAATGGTCAATGACCCCAGAATTTGGGGTACACACTTAAAGCGGCGTGAAGTTGTCATGCAGTAGCCTTCATAGTGTGTATCCATCATTTCTAGTTTTGGTTGTTTTCTGCTATAATTTTCATAGTGCGTGCGTGCCTGCATGCCTGCGGCTCGGGTTGGGCCTCACCGCAGGATGTGGCTTGTGGCTGTGTTTCGCCTCAACTTAATTCACTGAATCAAATAGAGGGATGTTTAATTCACTAATTTGAAACATAAGCATTTGAATGGTTTGAAATAAATGCCGCACAAGTGGCTAATTTAATCCAAATAAATGACTCCTTGATTCAGTGATTTCTGGCCGCATGCACAACCGCAATTATAACCTTTTATTGTAGTCTGTTGTGTGCTAGGTTTATATCAAGTTTAGGCGCTGCTCTCGGCATAAATGGCCCATTATTGTCGTAGCGCGATAATAAGTTTTATGCAGGGGCGGGGCCTTATCTTATGGTACAAGCTGCAGAGGTTAATAGCAATAATGATAATGGGCTAAACTACACGAAGCGAGCTACAAATTTGTGAGCTCTGCTATCCTTCGCCCCTTTTCCTGCCAGTGTCGATCGTGATAGCTTCTTAGCTTATGAAGCTTCCTTCTCTTTCTTTTGTTGACCCTCCACCATCCCCTGAACTCCTCCTCTGCTCTTCCTACCATACTGGGCTGGCTGTTTTTCGCCCCAACTTAATTCACTGAATCAAATAAAGGGTTGTTTAATTCACTAATTTGACACATAAGCACTTGAATGGCTTGAAATAAACGCTTCGCAAGTGGCCAATTTAATCCAAATAAATGTCTCTGTGATTCAGTGATTTCTGGTCGCATACATGACCGCAATTATAACCTTTTATTCTAGTCTTCTGTGTGCTAGGTTTATATCAAGTTTAGGCGCCGATCTTGGCATAAAAATACGCATGTATTTACAACATTATTGTTGAGCTACAGTATCTCT